>JALBCR010001841.1:0-20153 GCA_030710515.1 Abscondita cerata
CTCGATGTACTTCTGGATTTCACAAACATATTGCTCAGTTTGTGCCTTTTTAAAACTACCGTCTTCATCAACAAACCGAAAGCGTGGATCAGCTGTCCTTATTAGTTGGATCGCCATATAAAGATGCTCTGATTGATTCACTAAAAAAAGGTTAAACCTTTGAACTTTGATAAAACAACTTCTAAGAAAAGTGAAAAAAACCTTCTAAGCAAAGTAAGTCCAATAAGTCAAAGAAACCATGACAAATGATTCTTCTAGTAGTGACTGTGATGAAGAGCCTTACGTCTCGACTGATGACAATGATAGTAGTTGTTATGATAGTGATGACGCTGAGTGTCCATTGTGTAATGAGGCTTTACTCTAAGACAACCATGGTGAATCCTGGTTAAAGTGTGTCAAGTGTTTCAAGTGAATCTCTGAAAAATGTGACAACAAAAAAATTAAAAACAAAAATCTTACATTTGTATTTTTTGTACATTGCTTGATAACAGGCACAAAGTTTAAAAATATCATTGTAAATGTACTGTTGTTTTAATAAATTAAATTTCAAAAATCATTTTAATGTATGTAATTCTTGTTAGCTTTACACTATGATCTGGGCGATATTTGAAACATGGGTGTTTCGACGCGGCGATATTAGGAACACTTTTTGTTTTCAATAATATGTCGGTATCTATAAGATAACATAATTCAATTAGAAATGTCAATTTAATTGCTATGACTGTAGAAAAGATAGTTTATTAACAGTTCTACGACACAATATAGTTTTAAACAATAATATGCATTCCATTCATATAATAACGAATCTGTGTTAAGTGGGCGATATTTGGGCCCTCTACCTTACATACTTTTTGAGCACTGAAGACAAATATGTTTTCACATTTAATATATTTAAATGCGTTGACTCTGTTTTTGTGTGCAGGCACATACCGCACTTCTTTCTCTTATCTAATCCATCTATCTTTTGAATTTCCTTCCATCGGAGTTTCCTGGTCATTTAGAACGCTCTATATAAGTATCTTTTAGTTCTGATCTTATGTTTCAGATTTTAAGTCTTTGGTATAAATGCATTCTTAAGTAAGGAATAATACTAAATTTTAACAATTTTGCATCTCGTTATCACTCAAATCTTTTAAAACATAAATAAAGTATGTAGCTATTGGCTGAAGCTAATGTTTATCTACATATAAATACCGATAGGGTCATCGTCGACGAGTAGAAGATTTTAGTTTCATTAACTTTGCTGGAAGGCTTAACTCTCTTTGTAATGGTGGTGGTTGAAATTTAATTTCTAGCAGTTCTGATAATTTGTCAGGATAAACGGATCGACAGTGCCTTTCAATCTCGTAATCTTTTAAAAATTTTTAGATCTTGGTAGGCAGAAACGACCAGAAACGGCATTTGTACAAGTGTCTTTCTTTATTTGATCCAAACGTTAAATTGTTGGTTGAGCATTTAATACAAAACCAATCTTCAAAAGATGGCTAATTAACTGGATCTTTATTTACACCGGCGCAAGACGAGGGAAACATCCGTCTCAAAAATTAAGCTTTCTTCAGATTTACAATCATTATTACAGCGGCACTATATAATTTCCTCTTCAGAAAAAATGTCGCTTATTTTCCCTCAGGGGGTGACTAAAGGTTATTGAATTGTAAGGACTTGATTTTGAAGTTTATTTGAATTATTACTAGTCAAAAAATAAGAAAAACGTTCTGTCTGGGTTTGAGAGTGGATTTTGACACGTGAAGAATTCGGTAGCTATAATCAATTAATGCCTGAGCTGAGTCTAGGATCTCTCATCCATGTTTTCTAAAGACTTATTGCGCAGTCAGAAGAGTAAACAAACGGCCAACTTCCGCGATATCTGTCAGACAGTATAAACTTTCAAATAATCGGTGTTTAGATCTGTTGCTACAGATATGTAGACACATATAGATGATAGTAGAAATATACAGGGTGTTAATGAATACATGTTACACATTTTAAGGGCAAACAGAACATGCAAAAATACGATAAAAGTTCATATAAACATATACTTTTTGAGCTTTGGTTTCGGAGTTGGAGCTCTTCAAAGATGATGTCTTCAGGTCATTTTATACATATCTTCATAACGCCGCTTTAAAAAAAATATAAAACTTTACAAGCCAATTTTCTTGATGTAAGTTAAATTTTTCAAACACGATCATAAGCGTCTTATTTAAGGTGGCCATAGGATATTTTAGTCATATTTTTTTATCAGGATGAGTAGTGATAGGGAAGAAAAAAGTGTGGGTGTTAGAGTACGCGGATGATGTGGTTATAATTGCAAAAAATTAAACGGAAATGAGAGGCATGATAGAGGTAATCAGAAAATATTTAGTAAAAAAGCTTAATGCAAATGTGGAAAAACTAAAATCATGGTGTTTAAAAAAAAAAAAGTGAGAAGAATAAAGAGATGATTATGGGAGCAAGAAGAAATACAAATAGTAAACAAATACAAGTATCTTGGGTATAATTTTAGTTATAAATAACAAAGATGAAGGGGCATATAATGGACTTAGAACAGACAGTGAACAAGGTATTTAGTAAGGTATAGGGGATAGAGGAAAGGGTTTTGGAAAAGATATTGAAAAAAAAAAAAGATGGTTGTTTGAGAAGTTGGTAAAAGTGTATTGTTGTATAGGGCGGAAGTGAGGATGTAAAGAATGGGAAAATTTGGAATGATACAATTAACACACTGGACATGGACGTTAGGATTGGGAAAAGAAACACCAGGATATACAGGGTGATTCATAAGTGGTGACCAAAAATAAAACCCCATGTTCTTTGAACAATTTTAGAGGGTTTGTTCTATAAAAATTTTTCCTACAATGCTTCATTAAAAATATACAGGGTGTGGAACTTGAATTTAAAAAATAAAATTTCCAATTTTTAAAAAGTAGGACATATACTTTGCTGAAATTTTGCATATGTAGCTGTTATAGAAGTCGCGTATTCTACCATTACAATTGAATCGGCTAATCCACCAGTGGCGCGCGTACCCACATGTCATTTGTTATATCTCAAGAAAAAAAAGGTACGCCAATGATAATTTCTTTTTATTTTTTATTTTTGAATCATATTTGCATTCGTAAACAAAATGACTCTCTTAATAATTTTCTATACGACACTTATTTTTCGAGTTATCAATAAATTAGGTAAGTGTTTTAGAGCATAGTTCATGATTTTTAGCCAGTAGTTGTTTGGTAGAAAATCGCAATGATACACTTTCATCAGGCTTATAGTAATTAATTTATTACAATAAATGTTCAAAAACTCCATTGGCCTGAATACACGCGACATCTTTTCAATATTGAAAATTTAATATCTTGAAGATTCATTGTTGCTTAAATGTGACAAAAGCATTATTTATCCGTTGTTGTAGCTGCTCTGGTGTATGTGTTGTTTACTGTAGACCAGTCGCTTAAATCGCCCCAAGATAGATGTCAAGTGGGTTAAGGTCCGGTGATCTTGAAGGCCAATGTATTGGTCCATTTCTGCCAATCCATCTGTCATTATAATGTTCATTTAGCCATGTAACAACGTTACCAGCATCCACGTGTCCAGTAAAGTTTTTAGTTCAGTTTTTGGTGTTCTTCAATCAATTCAATTTGTCATATAATAAATTATTCGACTTTTCTGTACAATTCTTTATAATAACAAAACAAACCGAAAACAACAACAAAACATAACTATCTCTAATTCTTTCTTCATTCTACTCTTATTATTTCTCTTTCTTTCATCAATTTTTTTTTCCACCATTCTTCATCCATTCAATACTCTCCCGTTTCTCTCCCAGCAACACTCTTCTCCCTCTTTCCTCTCAGTTTTTTGGTGTTTGTTATTAGAACCATGTTTATCAATAACTGATTTTAGCGATTAGCTTGAAAAATCTTAAAATTGTTTGTCAACTGAACGAAGAAGGGAAAGAATATAATTTGCATTGAATATATTCTACGATATCTGGACTATTACATTGGCAGGTTTAATATGACCATCATCTTGATTTAAACATTGTATCATATTTTCAACACACTTTTTGGCACCGATGGTGGCGAAAACTTTTATTACAGTTTCACATTTATATGTATGATGTGTTTGGCGAACCAAGTTTACAGCAAGATTTTTCTTTTCGTTCTTTTGGTATGGCTATCAAGTCTGTCGGACATAATCTTCAAAACCTTATCTGTCAGCGTTTGGAAAAGTTTAGCTGGAATACTTCTTTTGCCGGTGATTCGGTACTTCTTCAATTTTTACGGTTAATAATCATCCTCTTTGTTTTGCCTTTACTAAACAGTGTAGGTGGAGTGTAGGTCTTCTGCATACTCTTTTCTTTGATATTTTGCAGGTAGCTTCATTTCTTCAATTTATAATAATATGCTCAATTGCAACTGGCGGGCTTCGTGGCGGCTTTGCTTTGGCGTTGGCTTTCTTTTCTTCTCTCTTGACTTTTGAGTCTTTTGGGACACATTTTCCACTGAAGTTTGGATAACAGTGTATTGACTCATCAATTTAAGCACATCAAACTTATTTAGCTCAATGGAATACGTGACGGTATTTTGTTATTAAATTTTTTGAATTGTTTTATTGACATTCACCTTCGGGATCAAAAGTTGATTGGGTCTACCTAAGAAAACACTTCCATTTTTATGTCAATTTGGTTACATCATTTTCATTCGGAAATAACCAAGTTACCGCTATTGCTGTTTTCGGTTGTTTTCCAACAATTCTCCCTTATTCAATTTTACATTGTCATCATTAATGATACAAATTATGTTCTTCTTTGATGTCTAATTCATTATAGGTACTCTGCTTTTGATTAATACAACTTTATTTTTTTAATTGTAGCACTACATGTACAAAAGTGTCGATGTGCTTTCTTGTTCTTACAAAAAATCTCGCAATAATTTATCCTACAGAAAATATCATCTGGCTTTTGTTATGAGTGTTATTTTATATTGTAGAACTTAAAAAACTAATTCTAATGACGCTGTTCGTTAGAGGCTTAATAATATGCTTGATTAGTATATCACTTATATGCAATTAATTAATAACATTCAAGATTTTTTTTAAATCAGCTAATTATTTGCGACTTGTAAGCGCAAAGTACATTTCCGGTCTGACAATGAAAGGCTAAAGATGCAGTTTATTTTTCCACATAATATTGACTTTAGTACACTTGGTCAAATGTTTCTTTGTCAATTTTTCCTTTAAAGTGCGAGTATAGAAGGTTGTGAAAATACATCTACGGTACGTTCTTAACCCTTTATTAGTTGCGAAGCCATTCCCAGAAAGATGTTGTTTCAAGTTTAGGAACAGATGGTAATCTGACTGTACCAAATTGGGAGAATATGGTGTCGTGAAAATTGTACCTCAAACCTACCATTTTTTTCATCATTCTTTTTCTTCTTTCAAATGCTGGCATCCAACAGGTCAGAACAAGGTGAGAGTAAGTAATAGTACCTTTGTAATGTGTTCTGCCTTTTGCAAGGTATTCAATTAACATGATTTTTTCGCATCTCAAAAGCTTTCCGGAGATGCGATGAGATCTTTTTCTCTGGCGCTGAACCGTCGGCTTTCACATTCTGCTTGAACCGCCATTTCGTTGTTGACGTGTAGTGGTGGACCATACCTTATCCTCTCTATTGAACCGGCCTAAAGAGTGTTGGGAAAATCATTTTGCGCATTTTCTTTTGAACATGTATTTTTCGATTATTTCCGGTGAGGTTGGCGGTTTTGTTCACATTTAAATTCAGCTACACATATTCAAGGGTTAATTCATCTAAAATGAAGAACTATTTACTTAATTTCCATGATCATACCAAATATAATTATAGCACTTTCATATTCTACATTATTTTCCACGTACATAGAATTTATATCTGAATATACAAATGAGTAAGAAGTTTCAAAAATAGGCAATTGTACTTTGCTAATAACCATTGTCAGTTCTTGATTTGTGTGTGGCGATAAAAAATGTGTTTTGTTTAATTGAGGTTTTTATGGACACCCACAAGATACCCCCAAAATAGTAAGATGGCAAAAATAGTGGACTATGGAAATTCTTCCTTTCAGTGTATTTCGGGACTGTGATTTTAATCAAACTTCCTACCCAGCAATTTTAATATGTTGTATTTAGAATGATTAAAATAGAAGACATTTTTGAAGATTCTTTTGATTTACCTCATATTAAATTCTCCATTAGTGATTTATATTTTCTCTTGAAAATATTTACTCCCTTGTTGTCAAAAGTAGGGGTCCAGAAAATATAATTTTTTAAGTTTTATCAAAATGCATACGAACGAGAACATCTTTTCTACGCCTTTTTTGTACACAAGATTGACAGAAATTTATTAGATTTTGTGTAACGTAACGAACAGATTTTTTTAAACATTTTCTTTAAATTTTACAGCGGTATATGCTAACTGAAGTGTTGAATTGAAATATAGGTTCAGGAAACATAATTGTCATCAGTTAATGCATTTTAAATTTGAAAGTTAAAGATGGAAAAGTATCTGCCTGTTTTACCGAATACGAATAAAATTCAAAACAAACTAGCCGCAGTCAAGGTAAAACACTAAAGTATTGTAAACACGTAATGCTCTGTTGCAAAACTTGAACAAGATACAGGCGGAGAACTGTACCATTGTCTTTTCGCATTCGAACATTTGTGATGACGTAACTGCCGTTTTCTGAATACAGTATACCTGAAATCAATGTAATTAAAGGAATCCTGGAAGTCAGTCTGGTGTAAAAGAAAAAATGAAAACGCAAACATGCTACGGTCATTACCCAACTAACCGGAAGGTGTCATTTTACTGCCATGTCTTGAAATTCAAGTACATCACTCAATCATGTGCACGGTACCACATTATACCTCTTGTAGTGGAATGTCATCTAGAATAAGTAAAATGTGTTAGTAGACATTGCGTAAACATTGACACGTGCCGTGCAAACTAAGAAAATGCCAACAGTTAACTGTAACGACATGTGTCGCCTTGTACAGTTGTATACCCCACTAAGATATACTCTTTATAGGCTCACAATAAGAGCGAAATGCTGCATCAGGTGTTCTTTCGTTGCGTGTGTGCCTCTGTACAAGTTATAACTTTGGTTTTATCGACAACGTGTGTTTAAGCATTAAAGCTATCGCTTAGATAGCGCTTTGCACTTTAACACACAGATGTGGTTACAGTTAACTGTTAGCATTTTTCTTACTCATCTAGAATGTTTTTCACGGTTTTCTAAGAGCGCTAAGTATGAATTTCCGTTTAAACATTGTGGCAGAACTTTTAGAAACAGTGAGCCGTTCAAAATACCACATCATAAATTAATGAAAAATCTATGTTGAAATGAGCGCGTCCTTGTTGCATGTGAATTTTCCAATGACCATACATGTTCATTATGATTATTATAAATACCATTTTTGTAAAGTTTGATTTGTCGGACCAGAAGATTACATTAGAGAATAAGTATATTTTGATTGCTCATTTCCTATATACATCATTAAAGATCTCGTTGATGCACATCATCCCCGGGTAGAAGGCAACGAACATTCTGTCGATGATATGGATGTAAAACTTCGATGTAAAGTTCTTCAAACAAAGCTTTGAGAATATTGTAACTGCGTAGCAATCCTCCGAGTGGCTCAGTAGTAGGCTGACCCATCACCGCATCCACCACTTTCTTTGTCTTCTATTTCATGTTGTCTTCTACCAATAGCTCCGGCCTCAGGGCGTTGTCCAATACCACACTCCCGCAGTCTTAAAACGATCGAGAAAAAACCCTTAGTGTAGTTTGACGGCGATTGGGAAATCTACGTTAATATTTGCAACAAGCAGCCAGACTATTTCCATCAGCATATCCGTAGATAAAATTATAGTCGCATACTCTTCTGAGGTGTACCCATTATAACAAGTAACAGAGTAGAAAACTCTGCAATTTTATAAAGTTTACCACTGACACCTATTCAAAGTAATAACTTGAAAACCAAAACGTCAAGTGACACTTAATGACAACTTTGGCAAACTACTATTTACTAAACGACAACAAAGATAATCGTTGTGCAAAAATTATCAAGACATTAAATTTTCATATTAAAAGATGTTAGTGCGTATTCAGCCAATAGAGGTATTTTTGAACATTTATTATAATAAATAAATCACTATAAACCTGATGAAAGTGTATTATTGCAATTTTCTACCAAACAACGACTAGCTAAAAATCATAAACTGTGCTCTAAAACACTTACCTGATTCATTGATAACTCGAAAAATAAGTGTCGTACAGAAAATTATCAAGAGAATAAAACCATGATTCAAGAAATGAAAATAAAACGCAATTATCATTGGCGTACCCTTTTTCTTGAGGATAACAAATGACATGTGTACGCGCGCCACTGGTGGATTAGCCGATTTAATTGTAATGGTGAGAATACGCGCCTTCCATAACAGCCTACACATGCGAAGTTTCAGCAAAATATATGTGCTACTTTTTTAAAAAATGGGGAAATTTAATTTTTTTTAAATTCAACTTTAACACACTGTATCTTTTCCATGAAGCATTAGAAAAAAATTTTTATAGAACAGACCCTCTATAAAATTGTTTAAAGAACATGGGGTTTCATTTTTGGTTACCACTTATGAATCACCCTGTTTAATAGAAGAAGAAATAAAATAGATAAGATTAGGATTTAAACGGAAAATTGGCAGTGAGATTTGAAGAAAAGATAGAGACAGGGAAATAAATGAAATAATAAAGGAATGTTGGAAGGAAGTGGAGAAATATTTAAACAAATACGGTGAATGAGGACAGGAAATATTGTTATGAAAGGGTAGGGTACTGAGAGGGAGAAAACAGAAGAAGAAGAATAACGATCATAATCAACGCAATCAGAAGATTCGTCGGGTTCATTTACAGCTAGCGGGCTTATTAACAAACCACGATAATAAGAATTGTTTGTTTTAGGATTCCAAATTGCACTCGACAGACATTTGCGATGGTGTGTCAAATATTGAGACAAAAAAGGGAATTTTAAAGAGTAATAATTGTTGTTTTCGGTGTACGAGGCCTAAGCACTCGTCAAAAAATTGTAGAACGAGGGTAAATTGCAATGTATGTCAAAACGACACGCGACTAGTATGTGCGACCCAAATTTTCAGAAAAGACTAATAACGTCTCAAACGAAAACGCAGCAGTAAAAAATACAACGCTATCTTCTGGAGATTGTAAAACCAATGTGTTTTTACAAACGGCACGAGATTGCATCAGCTAACGATTCAAAATGTTCAAACAAGATTTTCTATACGGATGTTTATTGACAGTGGAAGTACCCTAACGTTCATTAAAGAAACATTATCACGCCAATTGGGTCTTACAGTAGTAGGTCAGCACAAGTTATCCTATTTGCTTGCTCATTTGGAAATACTAATTCAGGTCCTACCAAAGTTTACAATCGTGTAAGTTTATGCCTTCAGAGTCAATATAATAACGAAACAATCAACTTAACGGTGCCAGTATCCACCGATCCCACCATTCAAGGACTACATTTGGTAGATGTAAACATACATAGAATCAAACAAGTGGATGGGATATCGTTGCTTATTGGCGCTAATGTGGAAATCATTTTCAAGATTGGACATTATTAGGTGAAGGATTAGTATAAAAAGCGCAACACTAACCACAAACATAGCGGCCATATTGAACGTACAAGTAATGGAAAACTTGCCAAGCGACGATGATGTTCGGAAGTTTTGGGATTTGGAATCTGTTGGCATTGGAAATGTCCACGACTCGCCACATCAAGAAATGAATAAAATTCATTGAAATAAATATCAAATTCAATGGACAGGGCCAAATCTACTGCCGTCACTCAATCTTAAATTTGACTACACTAAAATTTCCCTACAATTGACATTAAGCAAGTCTTTCACTCAAATTTCGTATCCATAAACGTTTTAAATCATGTACTTAAATTTTACTAGGTGAGAGTTTGCAACGTTGTTATTTTTAAGGAAAATTTATTTATAAAATTTGAAATGACAATCACGTTATCGTTTTTATTAACAATACTGACGGGTCCACGACAGGACAAACATATGGATAAACCAAAAAATGTATGAGTGGAGTGGAAAAACTAATCGTTTGTAAATTATTAATAACTTACAGAGACCGAATCACCCGTCAAATCAAAAACGGGCAACTAATTGCTAATAATTACATTTTTCTAGTGGATTTTCCACATGTCTTATGTACCCCTGTTATGTTAAAAAAGTTTTGCTTTTGCCGATTTATGAAAATACCAATACCTACCTTGGAATCATACAAACCGTATTCTCTACATGCCTAATAAAATCTACAAAAATCTAACAAGTTTCTATTCATAATATTATATTATAACTTATACAATATAAACTCTTATAAAATTATAAAAAACGTCCTAATTGTTAACAAACATTCAGTTTAGTCATAATTGAGTAACATTTAAGTGCACATTTGACAGCCCTTAATAATAACCTCAATTTTCTAACTGTCAATCTCAAAAATAAGTAATACTTGTTCATGGATACCGATTTTAAGTAAACACTTAAAATTGAGTGTAGTCTTCACTACATTTGAGATTGAGTGAGATTGTAGATTTGGCCTAAGATACGGGGGGTAGGGCTACCATGGAAACAATCTAAAAACGGTCACAATAATAATTTCGTAGTAGCGATGGCTAGATCAAAAACGTTAATTTCTCATTTGTTAAAAGAACACAAGATTAGAAGTATGACAACGTGAATCGTGAACAGTTAACAGATGGAATCTGTGAATTATCTCAATAATCCAACGACACCAACAGAACTTATTTCATGCCTCACAGACCAGTGTATCGTCTAGACAAGCCTTTGAGGATTGTGTTTGATGCGAGTTCGAGCAAACGAGAACATACTTCTTTGAACCAAATGTTAGACGCCGGACAAAATTTAGTTCAGGAATTACTCCAAATCTCGATGAAATTTAGACTTGGTCGAATAGGACTGATTGGAGATATCGAGAAAGCCTTCTTACAGATTGAATTGAGGAAGATGAACGCAACACGCATAGCTTCCTCTGGTATAACGAACCAGTGGTGCCCAATAGAAAACTACCAGAGGTTTCCACATATTGCATGAAAAGAGTGACATTCGGTCGAGTCCTTTCTTTGGCAGCCACACTACAGAAGCACCTCCAAGATTAGCAGCCAGAATGGAGGGAAACCAGCTTGATTTAAACCTTTCCTTTACGTGGACGACCTAGTAGTAGCCGCAAGTTCTCGAGACGAAGCTTTAAAAATTTATAAAGACTTCAACTTCATATTGATGAAAGCAAACATGAAGTTACGTAAATGGACTTCAAACGACCCAAAAATTCGAGATCATGTGAACGGAAAATATGATGATTTCAAGGTTTTGGGAATAACATGGGATGTTTTAAACGATGAACTAAAAATGAACTTAAGTACAGTATTGGAAGGTCAAGACGTGGAAAATCCAACTAAACGAATTGTAGTGCGAACAATGTCTAGAATATTTGATCCGCTATATTTTGGACCATGCTGCGGCTTACCTCAAAGTAAAAAATAACGAATTGCATGCCACTTTAAAGCGGCAAAAACTAGAATAGCGCCCTTGAAAGATAATGGTATTTCATGGTCTAACATTGCCACGTTTAGAATTAACTGCAATTCTTTGTGCAGCACGACTCAACGCTATATCTTAACACATCTAAGTATTGAGCCAAACGCATGGTACATATGGATTAATTCGAAAATTGCCATACACTGGATAAACGGAAGCCAAAGAAAGTTAAAGTTTAAGAAAAATGCCAACAGTTAACTGCAACGGCATGTGTGTTAAAGTGCAAAGCGTTATCTAAGCGATAGCTTTAATGCTTGTAACACACGTTGCCGATAAAGCCAAGATAACTTGTACAACATAGAAATCTCATAAAAGAATTTTCACACTAGTGTCAACGCTACACTCAACGAAACACGTAGCAAGTATTGGATAGTAAAAGGAAGACATCGAATAAAAACAGTGTTAGCTTTATATGTTGTATGCAAGAAGCTCAGAGGAAAACTTTACAACGAATCATTTGCTCCAGTGCCGCGAGAGCGTGTGACGGAAGTGCGGGCGTTTTCTGTCACGGGAATTGACTTCGCAGGTCGTTTATACATTTCTGATAAAATTAACAGAAGAAAGACTTACATAATGCTCTTTACTTGTGCGGTCACCAGAGCAGTGCACTTAGAACTTACCAAAGGACTGTCAACCGAAGATGTGTTCCTCGGGTTACGTCGTTTCATAGCGCGTAGAGGTGTTCCAACAACTATTTATAGTGATAACGCGCGATTGTTTAAACGGGCAGCTTATGAGGTTTCTGAGTTGACAAAAACTCTAGAAACTGACAAAATAACGACTCTCCTGCACAATCACCGCATAACGTGGAAATTTATAGTAGAAAGAGCCTCTTGGTGGGGAGACTGGTGGGAGAGACTTGTTCAAACAGTGAAAAAACGGACTAAAATTTAGTTTACAAAGACTTTGATTAATTTTGTAGAACTACAAACTGTATTGTAAGAAGTAGAATCGTGTGTAAATTCGCGACCATTAACTTACACTTTTTAACGGGTCAAACCCGGTTATCTCTAAACTTAAACTCAGACGAACGAAATCTATCGAAATGTGATATAGCCAAATGTTGGAAAGAAAGACTGCGATATTTGTTTGGTAACCGGAACTGTGTTAAAAAGACCAATTCAACTGTTTTGTCCATTGAAAGTTGATAAGCCCCCCCCCACCCCGGATGTTGAAAATAGGGCAGTGATACTATCCGATGAACAAAAACGTAAATTCCCTAAAACGACTTTAACACAAAACGGCCGAAACACGATATAGTATTCATTGGTTATCGAGTGAGTGTGAAACGAAAATAAATAACGTTGTAACGTGTTAGTTGTTATATATTTGTATCAAATTAAATAATATCGTTAGTCATTAACGCTATATTTCTGACAGAAAATATGTAAGACGTGTGGCGAAGGGTGGGAGAATATCAAACATTTAAAAAAATTGTGGGAACTGCGGTCCGAAGAGAGAGAGGGAAGGATACTATTAGGAGAGAATGAACAGGGAATAGAATGGATAAAATAAATGATAAACAAAGAGAAGGAAATGAGAAGAAAAAGAGAAATGTATATATAAGGTGTAATTTAATGATAAATTTTTTGTATAGTTTGGTTTTGTTTGATTAAGAAAAGGGAAAGGGAATTATATGTATGGCGTTTGGTTTTATTTTTTGTGTGTAAGAAATCGAATCTTTTGTTTATATATATAATTCCAAAGAATAAATAAAAGGAATTGAATTGAATTGAATATTTTTTTTTATCTTCCTTTTTACATTTTTAATAATGAATTAAACAATATCAAAGTTTTTATTTAACAAAAGGCCCTTTACTTAGAGTCTACAAGATCTACCGTTTTAGAGAAAATCAATATTAAATTTTTCTGTTTCTTTTTATTTAACTGACGCACTAATTTTTGAAATAAAAGTAAGCTTTGAAAAATCAACATAACCAAATTTAATTCATAATAAATTTATAATTAGTACAATAAATGTTGGAACCAACCTCGATATACAAGGGCGGTCTGAAAAGTTTCCGACCTCAACGTAAAGATGACAGCACTCTTCAATAAAAGTCAGGAAATGTCATTGTGCATTTTTAACAGCAACACATCATTTTATTTGACACTCGGTTTAGTGAGTCGATGTGAGTATTTTGTGAAAATGGAGTAAATCGAGTAGCGAGCTGTCACAAAATATTTGTTTTGAAAGGAAATACGCCTACGCAAATTAAAGATGAGTTAGACTCTGTGTACAGGGACTTTTAGCGTCATTTACTACTGCGAAATTTGGGCAGCTGGATTTAAACGTGGCCGTAAGAGCTTGGGAGATGATGAACGTTCGAGACGTCCAAAAACTGTAACTGTTTGTCACATACTAAATCAAGATCTAGGCATGAGAAAGCTGTCCGCGCGTTGGGTGCCGCGTTTGCTAACGTTAGACGAAAACGTGTTCGAATGAACATTTTCATTGCTCTGTTGGCACAGTTTAGCCGCAATAAGTCTAAGTTTTGGCGCCGAATAATTACTGTAGATAAAACTTGGATACACCACTATACACCTGAAACAAAAATACAGTCAAAACAGTGGACTGCAAAGGGGAACCGGCTTCAAAAAGCAAAACTTTTGGCTGAAAGTAATGCGACTGTTTTTGGGATAGTCATGGAGTTATCCTAATTGTTTATCTTCAGAAAGGAAATACCATTACAGGAAGCATACGCATCATTACTTGACAAGCTGAAGGCACATTTGCAGAAAAATCGTGTTTCACCAAAACAACAACCCGTCTCACACCTCAACAGTTGCCATAGCGAAAATCCATGAATTACGGTTTGAACTGCTTGACCATCCACCTTATTTACCAGATCTAGCCCCAAGCGACTTTTTCTGTTCCCTCAACTAAAAACTGCGCTTGAGGACAAAGATTTTGTCAAATGAGAAGGCAATCACTTTCGTGAACAATTGTTTTGCAGAGAAGAACGCCGAGTACTATTTGGACGGATTAAAGAGATGGAGCATCGCTGGAAGAAGTGTATAGAGTCAGAAGAGACTATGTAGAAAAATAAAAATAAATTTTAAGATAAAAATTCTTGTAGCTATGTTAGGTCGGAAACTTTTCAGACCACTCTCGTAAGCATTGCATCTCCTAATTATATTTTTGTAAACCCTATTTAAAAGACCAAACAGTCTGCATTTTAATCTGCTGTGCTGCAGCTACAACCCTAGCAATCAACTCCTGTTTTGACTTGACATCTGTCTCACATACGTGAGTTCTCATATGATTCTAACAGGTTCAGATCCAGAAATGTTTGATTAAGGTAACCTCAAACATTAGGCGAGAAATGTGCTAGGGCACAGTTATGTTGAAGCCACATCACCAGGACCAGTTAGGCGATTTGTGAGATCAATTAAATACTCATCAACAATAGAATAGATTGAGGATTTTCTTCAGATCAAATGTGATTATTGTGCGAGTTAACAATACCATCTGTAGTAAAGGATGCCTCTTCGGAAACAGCAGACACATCGCACAAATTGTGGATGTAATAAACAATAAAAAGTTTATCTGTGCTGCAAAAATCTGCTGGAATTAAATGCTTTGTTTGTAATAAGGGTCAAGTAGTTGTTCTAGTAAAACTTGCCAAACACTTATATGATTTACACCCATGGCATGACCAATACTTCGAGAGCTAGTATGTTCCTGCATTGATTATAAAATTCTATAATCAATGGTTCCTGCCTCCCCTTAGTCTGTGTAAAAAGTCTTTAAAATACATTATGAGATGGGCGTGGACGATTTGGAAATCTTTCTATGTACAAACCACGTGCAACTCGGCCTATACAATGAGTTTCACCATAAATTATTAACATGTTAGCATGATCATAAAAGTATGATTATTCATTTTATCCACACAATACAAACAGCAATAACTTAATCGCAATGTAATTGTCAATGATAAAAACTAAAACATTTGACTTTCACCTTATTTCCGTTTGCCCTTAAATCAGTAACACGTAGTCATTAACACCCTGTATATGTCCGACATAAATTTTCACTTCATTTAATTTACTAGAAATGATATTTTTCATTGATTGTTCGGGAGGTGATAGATATTCATAATCACTTTAGTTTGTCATTACTACTTCGTAGTTTCTCTCGAAATAAACAAATCATCTTGCAATATTAATACTACACAAAAAATTCCTTCCTCATTACAAAATTCCAAAGTTTACACAGTTGTTAAAAATGTTTTGAAAGTTGTTAACTGTACCTACTTTAAAGAATGACAAATTGTGTTTGTCTAAAAGAAACTACAAATTGTTAGATAAACACTTTCAAATGCAACTGATTTTCTTTTTTAGGCTCGTGAAATACTCGCGTTAAAATAGCATTAAAGCTTTAAAAAGAAGCCCTTTCTATTTCTAATATTTATCCAATTAAGGTTTAAGGATTAAGTAGGTACGTCGTTCCAGGTAATCTAGAACTCGTATGTCTTTCTACGACAACTTATTGTTCCAAAAATTATAACAGCTCTAAAAAATGCACTTATTATGTGAATTCGTGCAAGATTATTTTAATAACGCCAAAATATAATGGAGGTAATTTTAGATTGTTTTTTCGAAACGTTCGCTCAATTGGAGCGTAACACATTGCACGCCCGATATAAAAGACGAGATTTGGTTGAGTACTTTAATACGCTAATTGAAGGATGCTGTCAGGTAACAAATGTACCTATAATTTACAATAAGTGGTATATAATGCATTTTTAAACAGGCGAAAACAGTGAACCGCAAAGATCGTTCGATTGGCAATTATATCAATTTTGAGGTATCACGAAAACTCGAAGAAAGCGAACGGATCCGTTTGCCGAATGGAAACTACCACAATATTTTATACGTCGCCGTTAAACTATGTTATGATTGGCAATTAAACGATAGTCCTACAGTTGCAACTCTTTTGGAACATATTTATTCTTTGCGAAAATACTTTTTGAACGCATATGGGTGGGCGCTTTATTTGGCACCGAGCTCCTTACTTTATTGCAGGTTGAAGAGCGATTTTGACGACCAAGAACAGAACTTGTGGGCGGTCGTGTACTTTCTAGAACACGCACGTAATGCCAATTTAGAATTCGTTTACGAAAGTAATGAAAACAAGTGCAGATTTGTGGATATTCCCATCGAAAGTTGCGGAAAGGTTACGCCGTTAAAGATTCTCGTGCAACTGGGTGTGCCCGATAAACTTCACATTTTATTGCGCTTCGGGGCAAAGACGATACACATAGCGAGCGTGCTCGAATGCTTACTCAATAATCTAAACAGTTTTAATAGAAAATACCCGTATAGTCTGGTAGATTGTATGCAATTCCTAATGCGTGCTTTACCGGGAATTTATTTGGATAGAGATGAATATCGAGATAAAGATTCGAATTGTCAGCGCGACGTAATTATCGAACAATTTCCATATTTACTGAAGATGGTATCGTTCCCATTACACGATGCGGTATCCAACCTCCGGAGTTAAAGACTTATGTCGCTGCTGTATTCGAGAAAATTTATGGAAAAATTATATGTTGCCTAATGGAATAAGAATGTTACCTGTACCGGACTTTCTTCACCGTTATCTAGATTTGTTGCAGGATTAAAGGATTGAACCAACCTATAAGCGTCTTCAGAGACGTTAATTCTTCCCGGCTCGCCTGTCGTCTCGGTTCGGCTGGTTAAATTTACTGTGTTTCCAAAAGACAATACCGAGGCATTCTGTGACCAATTACGCTGCCAGTAACTACTTCACCCGAACAATCCCAATTGTAATTCGCTATCAAAAAGAAGTCGCGTGGTAGGTTAAGCCTATCAAGTAAACAAGTTTATACCACTGGTTCACCGTCGTCAAGTATTTCCGTCACCATATCCATCATGTCTAATGCTAATCTAGCAATGTCTTTTGCATGGTTGTACACGGTTCAGGAAGACCAAGACCGCCATATATTTATCGCCCACGGTTTCCACCTATGAAAAACTTACGCACAATAAATAAATACAATTACAGCATTACCTTTATAAATGTTGGGGTTCTTGACGATATCTGTTAATACATCGAACGCCGTATAAACTTGATTTAGAAGTTGAACAATCTTCAGGCACCACCTGAATCGGTATTATTTGCGCAATACGTCGAAAATCCAACAATCCTGAAAATAATAATGTGACATTAATCGTATCTCTTTGCCGGTATCGGTCTCTTATGTCACTCCGTTTTACACTTATTGGCAAAACTGAGTATATCAACCTGTTAAAAATTACACATTATTTTACATCTTGCAAAGAAGAATTATGAAATTAGAAAGTTTTATGAATTATTACTTTGTATATGACGAAGCTCTTTTGTGCGTTACATTTACACCTGTTCGTGCATAACAATTATGTTAATCGTTTCGATTTTATTAGTTTTGTTATTATTCAAATAATCATTTGTTCTGTTATTAGAAAGAAATATAGTATTTTGTGTTCTACAGAGTAAAATTAATCTGAGAAATTTTTAACAAGCACAAAGATGCTGTCAAACTAGAACATGATAATAACATAAATTTAAATGTTTCTTAATAGTTAATGCAAAAACATACATATTTACAAGTCGCAGTTATAATAGTGTTGTCACAATCTTTTCTAATTTAATATGCAACGGATTAATAATGAGAACACGATATTTTCAAAACATAAAATAAGTAACAATAACTAAAGTTGCTTTTATGAAAAAAGACTATAAGACTAAAAAATTATTTGTGTTTGTGCAAGAAGAAGTATAGCATTAGATTGTAAAAAAGATGAACGTTTAGCGTAGTAATATTTATCTTAGTAGTCCAAAACATTGTCTGATGGATTTCAAAAAGACATAGAAGTAAAATTACAGAAAGAGGTTAAGTATCGGGAAAACGATGATAAAGATAGGGAAAATGGGAAGCTTTTTAAACATTCATGCAAATAGTGTAGTTCTGACTAAAATCAATTAAACTTAACATACTTTTGCTTGTCACAAAATCAACACCGGACATGGTCCGCAAGCAGAGTCTGAAGATTCAATAATAGACGAAAATGGTAATCAACCTACACCAGACCTATACGTTCAAATGGGGATTCTGTTTATTAACAATAAAATAGCCCAAGAAGAAAATCCAGGAAAAGAAACCTATGGAAAAAATCCAAGGATAAAATCCAGAAGAAAAAAATCCAGCGGAAAAATCAAACACTACTAATTAAAAATTTATTTTCATTCATTTCAGTTTTTTGACACCGTTATTGTGGTAAATATTGTAATTATGCTTTTAATGTAAATTGTAGTCAAACAAAAAATGTGGAAAGTGTATTTGAATTTAAAGTAATATGAAGTCTGTTTATGTGCATTTCTCAATTTATACTATTTTTTAAGTTTAGAATCACTGAATGTTTAAGCAAACATTTATAATGAATATTGCAGTAAATGATTTAAACTATTTTATAATACAATTGAAATTTATTCATCTTATTTTATGCTTTAAGTAAATTTTTTTTTCTTTTCCTTAGGCCGTCTACCATGTGGTTCCGGATGCACCGCAGCCTGCTTATTGTGCTTCCTTTGGTTGTTAATCGACGTATCAAATGCACTAATAGGTGCAGGTCGTTGGTGGATACGTATTTAACTTTTGGTAGCATTTTGTTGCACCCAAAATAAGCTAGCCTCTATTGTCCAGCGCCTTGCAAATGGACAATTAATAAGTGCAGTACTGTTTTAGAGTTCTTCACAGTCAACAGTTAGTGTCGCCAGTGAATCTTCCGATTTTCCCAGGTATTCTTTTGACGGCCATGTGACCCGGTAGGAGCCCTGCCGTGATCTTTAACTGTGCCCGGCTTAACATTAGTAGTTTAGCTGTTTGTTTAACGTAAGGTTCTATAATCATACACTTACTATGTGAACAGACCTGGTCTTGATGTCCAGTACGCCTTATGATCTTTGGTGAGTTCATTAGCTGACTGCCAGGCAACTCGACTGTTTTGATATGTCTAAGGCTAGTTCTTGCCCAACGTAAGACTCTTGTGGTTTCTGCCTGTCTATCTTGTCAGCTTTAATGTTCCCCTTGTGAATGCCCGAATGGCCAGGCGTCCAAACAAGAGTTACCTTGTTTTGCTTGCCAGGGCATTGAGTGTTAAAACATTCAAAACCAGTCTAGATGAGGTAATCTGGCTTAAAGAGCTTCGCATTGCTTTTTGACTGTCAGACATAATATAGATACGCCTACGGTGGTAGTTCTTCTCTATATTAGTTTTGCACATTCGATGATAGCAAGAACTTCTAACTGAAAAACAGTCATGTTCAGAGGGAAGGTATAACCTAGGATCCTCTCTTTTCATTATATATTCCAATCCAGCTCTCGTCTCTGATTTAGAACCATCCGTATACCAGATTATACCGTCTTTTGAAATAGCAATAATGTAACTTCAACGCTACAACAG
>JALBCR010001842.1:0-164737 GCA_030710515.1 Abscondita cerata
GGGCATATTCCGCACACGTGTAGACGGTTGCATGAGAACACTTTTTCTACGACAGAGGAAATGTGTATCAATAAAAGAGGTTAAAAATTAACTTGTGTACGAAATTAATAATGGCAGCAAATTATTGATTATTATTGAGATTTAATCTAATTTCAGATAATTGTTACGATAAATAAGGTGGTAAATCATTGAATTAGTTTCTCCGGAAGTATTACACCCTGTGAAAAAAAAAAATATTGCGTGGCATCTGATTGCGTTCTGTCGAGATGCATTAGCAAATCTGAAACATTGTGTGTTTCTTATAATTTATTTGCATTTAAGCAAATACTTGAAGAGGTGCGCAATTTATCTTGATGTGCAAAGTAAATGCTTGCTTTACGTTGATGGTTGTTAGAGGATAGAATAAGCTTTCCATAAAATCAATAACTTCATTTTATTTTTAACATTCAATTGATTGATACTATCAAAATACTAAAAAATTACCTTTATTGACAGAAACCTTCATCAACAAATTGTAAACCACATTAGCCCTTAGAATAAAATAAATTTATTTAAAATCAGTTAACAACCTTGTATGTTAGTGTATTTCTTTAAATAAAATAACTAAAATAAACATCATATTTAATAGAAAAATGCAATTTTTCTAAAAATAAGTCTGTGATCCATTTCTGGCAACACATTAACATTTTAATAAATTGAAAAAAATGATGATTTAACATTTCCTATTTGTAAACCACAACATTAGTAATAAAGATGAACCAAGTAGAGGTAATGAACAACACACTAACTTATTAAGTTAAAGAGCCTGTTTGTACTTTAGGTAAATATTATAGTTTTATTGTTTATAATTGTGGTAACAAAGATGTTTAGTTTAACATTTTTCATATATGGGTAAGCTTAGGTTCGTAGTATGTAGATTGCGATATCTTTTATCAGTTAATAAAAATCTGACAATAACTAAAACAAATTTTATATTTGTATGGTTACAATAAACTATAAATTAGCTCTGTTATATAAGTAGCAGATTACACTGTCAAGCAACATTCAAGTATTTGGAGGTTAAGTTTTAAAAAAATTAATTTTACATTTATATGCTATTAAAATGAGTTATACTAGAATTTAAAAATTAAATTCTGCATTTATACTACTACAATTAAGAATAATAATAATGCAATAATTGTACCCAAGCGCAACGTTATGTTAAGAACAACGAGATGGCCGTACCTGTAATCATTCCATAACAAGTGTAAGAATATTCTCGCACGGTGTTTTTGAACCTAACTATTCTTCAACTAAAAATTAATCCAGAATGTTAGTATTCTAGAATAGAGTAGAAAAAAAGCTGTTTCTCTATATGTAGAATATAATACGTAAACTGTATATGTACTTTCTATTCAAAATTACAAAATGACAGTTATATTAAATTAATACATAACTGTTTATTGCAGATTTTAAAAATTGCTTTTTTTAGTATTAGAGCCAATTGTGATTTTTTAATCATACTTTAACGAAATCAAGATGACTATAGACGTTTACTCTATTAACAATTTAATCACAAAAATGTTTTTTCATCTCTAATAGAAAAAGTAATCTCAAAAAAACGATCAAAAGTAAGACACTCTATACTAGATAAAATAAAATAATCTCACTTTTAATACAGTTTTAATTAACGATTTTTTGAATTTGCTGGATCTTGATTAGGATTTTAGTAATACAGCAGTAATTCCTCAGTCTGAAAGAATGCTGTAACAAGAAATTGTTGAAAAATTTGTATTTATTTTCTATCAATGTCTTGAACTAATGTGTATCCGAATTAAAGATTGAAACTTAGCATTAAACGTAGGTGTAATAAAAATTATACAAATAAGCATTACAATTAGGAATTAATATGAAATATACTCGTAATACCATGGATATGATGGAGTGCCAAGGTAATTTTGTTGTTCTTTTCTATGGTTATTAATTCTATGTTTTGTTTGGTTCGTCTTGTGTAACATTTTCCGCGTTTGAATAACATTTTATTGATTAAGTTGGATGGTTCTAGAATTTCTCTATCGTCTTTGGTGTAGATGTTTCTGGATATAGTGTTATCCTTGTGTATAACTAATCTTTAAGTTCTTTACTAAGTGGTCTCATTAGATGTTATACTTAATACGTTTATAATTGTTACATATTTATGGATGATACTTTCTGAAGAATTTTTGGGCTATACTGAAGTATAAGTTCATAATTTAAAACTTACACAATTATAAACTTATGCTCAAGTTTTCTAAAGAGTCTCAAAAGGAGAAAACAGCTGTCAAGTAATTCTCGGTGTTTGTTTTTAATTGTACAATTTTTTGCCAATTTACTACAGCTCAGTCAGCCACCCTCACGAATAGCCGTTGAGATGTTTAACGGCCAAGAAACTTTGTTTATCTCTGTGATCCTTTGCTTTGTTTTTGCTTTGCCAACTTGTTTGCGAGTTAAATTATTGGATTTTGTTTTTTATGGTTTAGAAGAGTTGTAGGGGGGTATCCTACTTTACTTTTAATTTTTAGGTTAACCATTTTGAAAATGTTTGTGAATTTTATGTGTTTGGGTGTTTCAGTTGTTTCTTTCTTGATGTTCTTATTTGATGGCTCTTTTGAATGCTGTTTCTCATCTATTCCTCAGTAAGATTTGTGTTGGCAAAGTCGGCTAAAATTTGACTTAGTGTTTTATTGGCTTTGTTCACCGTTTTGTCCTGAAATTTTACTGCTTGATGCGTTGTTGATCATCGTTGTTTTCTTCAAGTATATTGATGTTGATCATGCTTGACGTTTTCAAATTCTTTTGCTTTTTTTCTCTACATTTTTTGAGGTCTGGTGTCCTTGGATTTGCTGACAACTTGGTTGTTGGGGTTTTTGATTCATTTTGTGAAAGTTGATAGGTGCTCACCTCCATAGTTTAAGATTGAATGTCACTAGTTTGGAAAAAAATTCGTATTTAATGCGTTTAAAGTCACCACTGCAGTTGTTTTGCAATTGACCAAACATCTAGCATCGGAAACATTGTACAATCACAGATGTTATTCTTAAAATTCCTCAATCACTGTATGACAGCAAACCTCGGTTATATTATAGATGGATATGCGTTATTTACTTATTTCAATTAGTTCTAATGGTGCTGGGTGTTCGTATTGTCAGTTTATTCAAAAATCATATTAGTTGGATAAGTACTTGTGTAGGTTTGCTTGGACACGAGGTTTATTTGTATTATTTATTTATTTTACTAGCACCAAAGTTGCTGTGTGTCCGTTTCGCACCTTCACTTTTGCTTGTCTGAATGAATCTCGTTTTGGGAGGAATACTGCATGTTCCTCTTGATGACCAAAGATTGTACCTGTAGAATTTCGTTTCTCACGTTTCATCAGCCGTCAGAGTTTGGGGTAGTCCTTTTTGGATTGAGGTTCGACTTGTGCAATAAGTGTGACTTTTACAAACTTATTATTTTTATCATTAGTTATCTTTCTGATACCATTTAGTTTTGTCCGTCAGGATTAATAGCGCTATGTTTCGTTTGTCGGTAGGTTAAGTATTGGCTGCAGTGGGATGCATAGATTATTTTCAGTGAAGATCAAGGTCGAAAAGTTTTGTTGCGAATGATGGATTTGTCGTCTTTATACAACTTGAAAATTTGTTTACGGTAAGGACAGTAGCGGGTTCGTATTTTTTCGATTCTTTATTTTTAATGAGGATTTGTCGAAGGTACTTGAATGCTTGTTGTTTGCTTGAACTTTAGATTTGCTAGGTTCGTCATCTCACCGGTTTTTGTAGTCATTTGAAACCGTTGTGTCAATATCGCCATCGTTTGCTTAGTAGTCAGCATTATAAGTAATTTCTTCAACAAATTTCAAAACCTAAGCAATCAGGGTTTTTAAGTGCGTTTAATGCATGTAAAAATTAGGTAAAGACTTGGGATCATAAAAGTTTTCTATTGTCCGAGTATTAAATTTATCAACTGTAATTCAAGCTAAACCTAAAATGAGTCATACTTCCTATCCTACCACAGCTTCATGGGAGGGAAGCGACTTCATATCCATATACCTACGCTACAATACAGATTTAATGTTACTAAAAAAATTATCATAAAACAAACTTAAGATAGATAATAGACGAAAAGATAAACTCTTACTTCATGTAATGGTCATATAAATAGAATGACGAACTGGATGCAGAACGCTGACAAAACAACATATGTTTAGAAAATTAATTTATACATGTTCATAGAATAAAATAGTTACTTATGATCTAATTATTATAATTTTTCTTAAAATCTCTGTCTGCCTGTCTGTCTGTTTGTTTATCATCTCCTCCAAAGTGTTTCAAAAAAACTGAATACACCATTCGATAGAGGATTTTAAGGCGATCTGAATACAAGGGTTTTGAAACTTAATCACTTGGGAGGCTGGCCACACCCACTCTCTCCAAACTTCAAAACTAATTTTTTTTTATTACCAAATATGTTTGTCTTGACAAGACAAACATCTTTTATATACATCATTTTGACCGTAAGGTCAAAAGTTATAGGTCAAAATTCATGCATCCGTAGGACGTGGTGCTTAAAGACTAGTACAAATATATGTAGTAAGAATTTTAAACACAAGTTGCAAAGTTTAAAACACAAGTCGCAGGCGAGTGTTTTAATCGCAAAGATCCTTTAAAACGTATAGTGGTCCGTATATTAGCTTAAAACATAGTTTTTAGTCAGTTTGGTATTAAGTAATAAACAATAATTTCTAGAAAAATTTAGATATGCGTATAACCATTTTGATTCATATTATAATAGCAGTATCAATCTACCCTTAATAAATCAGAGTGTTTTAACAAAATTTCAGAATTTGTAATATTTTGTTTAACTTACTATTTACGAAACCCTCTTTTTTATTTTTCCGTATTAGAAGATAATATATCTAAGCAAGCAAACATTGTTATTTTTAATTTAAATGTGCTAAACTTTTGTTTAAATCATTTTTGATAAAAAAGTAATTACAAAGATCTAATAGGTAATTTCAGGATTTTTATTCAACAATAACACGAACAATACTAATATAAAAAGGTTACTGAACGAAAGTTGTTGCAAATAATATATTCTGCAATACGTATTTGAACTATTTTGCTCTTGTTTCTGCAAAATTAATACTCTCCAACTACAACCTTTAGAAAGATTGTAATAAACTATAAAAACTAGATTTTTTCAAATACTACCAGATATGTGAGAAAAATTAAAGAAATAATATACTTTTAAATATTCTTTTTTAAACGACTTTTTTTCTTATAAAAATAATAGTAAATTTAATTAATTAATTTTTAATCATAATAACAATTTCGAAGATACGGAGGTTTTTTGATTTTATCCATTGAATTAAATTCGGAACAAAAGTTATTGCAAATTATATTTACTATAAAGTATCGGAGGCAATCACTTTTAAAATTGTTTAAAAATATAGTCAATCGGAGACGTTGTTTATTCATGTTTATTCATAACAACATTCATCCAAGCATATAACAAACAAAAACTCATACAGTTACTCTATTTACCGTTAATTTTATTAATACAACATTTTAAAATTAATTAGTAATTAGTATTTAATGTTAGATAAATACAACTATTACAATAAGTGTAGTATCGTAAACAGTGATATCTTGTTGTTTCTCAGGACTACATTATTGTCGGTCAATGTGTAAATTTTGTACAAATTCAACAGTGTATTTTAGTTTATGAAGTGTTTAATTTGAAAAATATTATTTAAACAGCGTGACCTTATTGCATTAAAAACAAAGTTTATATTGCTATAACAACTGGCTTTTCTTAAACTACATTAATCTAATACGTATTTCTTTCCCTTTCTAAATAATTAAAAGTAGGTAGATAGTATTTGTAACTAAGTAATGTTGCTTAAATAACTAAATAAAGTTATAGTATTTTTCAAATTACATTTATTTTACGTTTAGTCATGCTAAGTAAATGAGTATTAAAACAGCACAGAAACAAAAAGAAATACGAAAAATATGTACACTCATGAAATTTAAAACTTGGACACCGCAATTTCTGTAAACAAAGTTAACGACTTAACGTTACGTTAGTTGATTCCATTTACTATTTACACATATTTTCTTAGAACACATAATTAACTATCGGGATATGATGACCCTATACTTCGCAGGTTGTGCGCAACTGGATACAAGCAAATAACTTGGAGCTGTTACCCTGGCCAGCAAAAGCCCAGATTTTAACATTATCGAAAATGTTTGGGCTCGAATACTTGCTGTTATCCGAAGACAACAAGGGCCAAATTTTATACCAGTAAACCGTAATGCACTAATTGCAGCCATTGATACCGCATGGGAAACGATTAATATTAATTATATTGATACCTTGATAGCGTCAATAAGCAGACGCCTCCAAGAATGTATCAATAATTAATGGAGGTCACACCCATTATTGATTTCTTATATTTATTTATATAGTAATACCTTTATTATAAAAAAACGTTTTCATTTAATTTTAAACTATAACTTGGTATCTTAATTATTATTATGTAATAAATTCTTGTCATAAAACTAAATATATACGTTGACAATAAGAATTGCCTTAGTTTTTATTTTCACTGTTTATATTAACTACAGAAAAAATGAAACGTCATAAAATATACATTTTGTTAGGACTAAATATTATGAATAGAGAGTTTAATAATTTTTTTAATAACTTACAATAATTAGTAGGTTAGATTTATTTAAAAATAAGTAATAATCAGTCAACCCAAATAACCATGTTTAGTTTTTTGATTTAATTTAAAAGTTATTGCTTGTAGACGTTTTTTAAATCAAAATTGTTTCTAATTTTATTTTGTAAACATTTCCTAAACAAAATTTTGATTCGATAATTAATCGAGCTATGGTGTTTAATTAGCGATACCTTCAAATATATTCTTTAAAGAAAAAAATTAAGTAAGCAACGTAAATTACCTATTTTCTAAAACGTGCTTAGTGTAATGATTCATTCTACAGTCCTTCTATAAGATAACCCCTGCTGAGACTACCTGCTGTTAGAATTGTAAATGATACCCTTAAGCCCGCTTCACAATGTGCAAACTTTTGTTTACAGAAATTGTGGTGTCTAAGTTTTAAATTTCATGAGTGTACAGTGACAATTTTCGAACAGTGAGTATATTGGCATACAAATTGTAATAAAAATGAAGTAAGTCAAAAAATTCCTATGTAGATAAAACTTAAATCGCTGCAGTTTGTAAGTCATGAACGATGTTCTCGGATGTTTAATAACCTCCGGTTATGTTTACTTTTTTTTGATATTAAAACACTGTTCTAGTATGTTTCCTTCATTCCACTTGCATAGTTTTAGTAGTTTACCCAACTGCTTTCACGACACCACATTTTTTAAATAGATACATTTGAACAATTAATGCTGATATCTGTTTCAAATTGTCTTTTCTAACTTTTGTGTTATTTATGTCTCAAATTTTAAAATTCTTAATCCTTTCAAACAAATCAAATTTCTTAAATTGCAAGAAAATTACAAATTCTTCAATTTAATTTCGATGTTTATGCTACGACATAATTGTTTATTTACTCAAAAATAAATTTTTTTTGGTAGAATCGTTATTTCCCTTCCGTAATAGAGTTAAAGTCAATGGTGTTTATCAGTTTATGTCGTTGCAAGCATTGATGAATGTCGACAAGAATTTTGAGGCTATTATTAAATGAACGTTAATGTTATTGGTTATTTTCATCAAGATGATTTAATTTTGTTATGTTTTTTAATTTCCGTTAAGTTTGTAGAGAGCTGTTTTGTAAAATTTGGATAAAACAAATGCAGGCACATGTTCGGTAATAAAAACAGTAAACAGGCTTTGGGATGAGACGTAGAATTATTCAAAAACAATAAGGCTTTTTATTTTCTTTTTTATTTTCTCATCAAATTTTTAGCCAGTCATAATCTCTACCGTCATCCAAGCGTTTGTATTAGATACCCATTCTAAGGGCAATTTGTTAATATGAAAACCTTTAAAAAAATCTTGGGTGTTTACTTTTTCCAATGATTAACGGATTTTCTTTTATCACCTTCCATATTTGAACAAAATAAAATTGTCAATTTTTGTTTTGCAGCTTTTTTACCACTTCATTTATCGTTTTTTAGAGAGAACGTTTTGTTTGGCATAGCAAGGTAAAAGAGTCTGGTCTTGTCAGCATTGTACACATTTTGGGTGAATACTCCTTCAATATTACTGACAGTTTTGCTTTCTCTTTTATTAAAGGTCCTGATATAAGCATATTTTTATTCCTAGCTTTACAAAAGCAATTGTAAACTACTCGGTCAATTTCTAAACCTTCAGTTCTAGGAAATTTTCTTTTCTGCTCTGTATTGAAATCTTCTTCAAATAGCTTTTTTAAATCACATTTGTTTTTAAAATATCGTTAACTTTTTTAAATTTTTTAGCCAACTTTCTTGCACTGGTATTGAACTTTTTACTTTCTACAATTATATCAGTTTTTCTTTAAGAGACAAACGTTTTTTTAACAGACATTGTAATTTTCTGTACGTCTATATGTAACAGCACTGTTGAACATACTAACTCAAACTATGTACGAAAAATACGATTTTTGGGGTGCGCTTAATGAAACTTTTAATTTCTCTGTAATGACTATCTATTGTAAATCGAACAAATTCTTGAAATCCGTTCTTAAATACCGGTAATTACTTAAGCTTCCTACAATGAAACAATTATATATTATGCCCAACTTGAACGCTAAGCTGTTGTCTACTAAAAATGGCCGGAAATGGGAAGTAGAATTACATGTATTTTTTAATAAAGTTTATAAATAAGTGGCCGTGGCAGTTATCGAGAGGTGGTCGCTATTAGGAGGGTTATTAATATAGATATTTCCGTATAATTAGTTTTTAACTTGGAAAACTTAGCCTGTTTTAGAGGTTAAGAGGTGGCCAAAAATAGAGATTTTACTGTAATTGAAGTGCGGTTGCATCGCTGTGCCAATATGAATTTGCATGAGGTTTAATAAAAACTCAGAACATTTTTTTGTAAAGTTTCATTTAAACATATCAAGATAGTACTGTTACGTATTCACGATAGTAAACCTCGCCTGGAACAACTCTTACCTCTTTAAGAATTTTACAACTTTTATGGAAACTAAATGTACATCGAACAACTTTATTGGTTGTTTATCGAACAATGCATACATTAGCGGTCAATCCTTCTGTTATACTTAAGTGCATACAACAAAGGTAACTTCTAAAAAATAAGCCGCTTTACATCCTAAAATAAGACAAATTTGTACCTTAGTAAAAGAAATACAAAACAAATAATTTCAACACAATACTAATGCATAAAGCATCTTAACTAGAAAGGATATCTATAACAACAATATAATAAGTTACTTTTCTATTTAATGGTTTAGAAAACAAGAAATTTCCTTGTCTTTTATTGGTTTAAAATCCCTGATAAGTTTTTTAATACATTGGAAGTAATTAGTAATTGCTAATATTTTCTGTAAGAAAGATGGCTATGAACTTTGTTGATAGTGAGAAAAGCAAGAAAATGTTAAATGTTGGTGGTTACTTATTTGTCAAAAACAAACAAGTCAACAATAAATGTTACTAAAAGTGTGAGAAACTATAAACAGCTAAATGCAAAGGTCGTGTTATATCAATTGGTGAGAATCTGTTAAACAAACTGTACATAGCCACGCTGGGTATGCATCTCGCATAGAGAGTGTTAAAGTGTTAAATAAAATTAGAGATAGTGCTGCAAATACACGGGATGCACCGCATTAAATTGTTTCAAGTACTTCTGTTGGGATTCGATCAGCTGTAGCAGCTCAACTTTTATCGATACATACCATAAAGAGAACAATACGAAATGTCCGAACTAAGCATTACCTCGGACCAGCAGTACCACTACACCGACAGACATTGCTTTTGAAGAAATATACACAAACAGAGAATGGTGAACAGTTTTATTATTTGATTCTGGCCCAGAAGAAGATAGCTCTTGCTTGTTTTTAGCACTAGAAGAAACATGAAACTTTTAGTACGTTCCAGGCATTGGTATGCCCATGGAACCCTACACGGTCTACAAGATAATAAGACATTGTCGTTGGTATATGCATTATTACCATATAAAACGTAACATACATTATACAAACAAAAACACCAACAACTGCACCAAAAACTTTACTCGGACACGTGTTTCAATATCTAAGCTATCATCATCATAAAACCAATAGGAAGCTTGTACATATACAGGGTCATTAATGGTTAATGGTAGGTTAGACGTTTATGGAAAACGGGGCATAGGAGTAATCTAAAAATTTGGCTATTGCCATAAATAGGCAGGATCTATCTTTCTAAAATATTTTTATTTTAGCGGTGTTGCCGCTTCTACTTAAAAGTGGTAACAACTTGGTAATTTTAAATGCTAAGCTAAGTTGTTACTACTAGAGATTACTGTTTTATAATCAAATTTTGAAAATATTTTTGAAGACCTTTTGTGTATGTGGGATAATTTGGTAATTTGAAATATTTCTTATCTATTTTGCTATTACTAGTTCCTAACGTTGTAATGTTTCTAATGTTTAACTTATGTTTATGTTTTCTAATTATGTTTGTGACAATTGATTCTTGAAAACCATTGTATGATGCAATCTGCTTAATATTTCGCAGTTCTTTATCAAAGTTTTGTTTTGACAATGGGAAATGTAATAATCTGTAAATCAAAAAGTTGAAAGATGCAAGTTTATGTTGCATACTATGGTTGGAATCATTTGTTATAAACCTCATAGTGTTAGTGTCTTTACGATAAATATCTATATCTAGTTTGTTGCCATTTCTTGTCACTAAAGTGTCTAAGAAAGGTAACTTAAGGTTTGTTTCTGTTTCATAGGTAAACTTGATCGTCTCAAATTTTGAATTTAAAATTTCTACAAATTGCTGAGGGCTGTAAACTTTAGTGTCGATGACTGCAAAAACGTCATCTACATATCTACACCAAATTCTAGGAAAATAATCTAATTTATTTTTTATATCAGTTTCAAATTTACCCATGAACAGGTTAGCCATAAACGGAGATAAGCTGTTACCCATTGTTGTACCATAATTTTGTTGATAAATATTATTGTTAATTTGAAAGTAGGTTTGACTCATACATAATCTTGCTAATTTAATTAAATTATCTACTTCTGAATTGTCTAAATGGTTTTGGTGTAACATATCTTTCAAATAATCTAAAGTGATATCTATCGGAACGCTTGGAAACAATGAACAGACATCGAATGAAACTAAAACTTCGTTCTCAGTCAGCTCAATGTTTTTAATTTTTTCAATAAAATCGTATGAATTTTGAACACTGAAATTTGATTGTTGATATTCAAAACTGTTGAATTTATTTGACAACCATTTAGATATCAGATAAGTAGGAGCATTAATACCTGAAACAATGGGACGCATTGCTTTTCCGGGTTTATGTATCTTAGGTAAACAATACATTCTAGGAAGAACCGGGTTAGATACCGTTAGTCTAAACCTAAGTTGTTTTGGTATAATATTTTCACATTCTAATAAGACTCTACGGGTATCAGCAATCATTTTGGGAAGAGGATTTTTAGATATTAATGAATTAATTAAGAGGGTAGATAATAAAAACGAACTTAATTCTTATGAAAGTTTAGAAATTTTTAAAAACAGAAATTTGCTTATGAATTATGATGATAACGGTCCTTTAAGATTTTTGAAACTATTTAAGCTTATCTAAGAATCAATTAAGTTTAACGGTGCGTGACACGCAGATAGTATATATAAACTTCCTATTGGTTTTAATTTTAGTATCAGTATCGCTGATGATGATAGCTTAGCTATTGAAACACGTGACCAAGTAAAGTTTTTGGTGCAGTTTTAGGTGTTTTTTGTTTGTTGAATAGACTCTGCAGTTTAGTGTTCCATTCGGGTTACTTTCTGCTATCGCATTTGTAGCTATAAATCAAGTGGTTGAAACCTTCGAATACCTATGTGACAACAACGTTTTCCCTCAGGAAGCTCAACCAATACTCGATTATTTTGAAGACAAATGGATCGGCCGACCACATCGACGACCACAGACGTTTTTTATTTTAATATAGAACTGTTATGATGCTGCACTTCAACAATTGTCAAATACGAATAATTCTGTAGAAGGTTGACACCGGGCGTTTCAACAGCAAGTTTCTGGAGATCGCCCAAGTATATGGAGAATTATAAGTGCCATAAAAAGAGAACAAAGTATTAATGAACATCCTATTGAGCAGTATATTAGTGGACAACTACCTCCTCAAAAGCGCAAAAAATACAGGGATTGTGCTACAAGAATTACACGTTTAGTATTGAATACATGTTCCATACTAACCTAAAGAATACAAATACCCTATTATATTTATTTTAATAGTAAAAAAACTAAAATTATTTTCCGTTACATTTGTTACTAGTAGATAAACTATGTATATAAATATATACAGGGTGTCCCACCGGGAACGCCATCGATAGATTATAGAAAAACTGTACATGGAAAAAATTTGAAAATTTGGTAGTATACTAACATCGACGGGGGCAGTTTCGCTAAAATATTTTCAAAATGGTGACACTTTCGGTTATACCGGAAGTAGGTGTCAACTTGCTTATTTTAAATGGAACACCCTATATATATTTCTATTTTTGAATTTTGCACAAAATTCAAGACATATTTTTTGTATAATGTCCTATACCTAAGTTTAACTGTTTTGGACTTATTTTAAATTTTATGTCAAAAATGACGTTTTCAGGCCTAAACAAAATTATAAAATTTTCCTATACTAATGGCTTTATTATTTAATTGGAATAGGTTTCCTTGTAGCAAGGACCTATTTTAGTGGGCTATGTCGATATTTTGATAATAAATTAATACAGGGCGATAAAAAAAAGGATTAAAATTAAATTCAAAAACACGTCAAAAACCATTTTTTTTTTAATGCAAACACTTGAGAGAAGATGCTAAAACACCCACGTGTATCAAACGAGAAAAGAAAAATGTCCGCGGTCCGTCTCGAAAATTTAATCGAATTAAATTTTCACCAATAGCAAATTAGCAGCGTGCGCCAAGTACGACTTTTTGTCGCACCGTACACGTTCTAATGCGACTTACGACCTACGTCCTAAATACGAGAAATAAAATCGTAACAGATTGTTAGTTTGTGGTGGTTACTAGATTTTAATTTTAGACATTAGGTTTTTTGTACATATTGCTTAGATTGTAGGTATCATTTTTAAAGTTAACTTTGTTATTATAGGCTTTGATGAATATCATTTCAGAAATCAAAAGTTTTTTGAAGTTTCTATATCTAATACCACAACAGAATCAAAATCAAAATTTTGACCTTCTGTAACGTGGTGAATCAATAAACCAGTGGCATCTGACTTTTTTTTACAATTATACTTATAACTCTATTATTTGGTTTTGGTTTTGTTTGGCCGATATAAACTTTTTGACAATTAGTGCAATTAGCACTTTGTAAATTAGACCAGATTTATTAAAAGTTTTTGTTCTATCTTTCACTTTAGTGTAAATTTTGTTATAAATCTTGTTAAGATTGTATAGTATAATTTTAATGTTATTGTGTTTAAAGCAACTAATTAATCTCTGAGATAGACTTGGTATATTAATTAGTTTTATGTAGATAATTTGGGTGGGAGAGTTAATTGGTGTTAGATTTTGATTGTGATTTGGAGTGTTCGTTTTATTTGTATTTAATATGATTTTGATCAATTTTTTCGGTTAGTTATTGTTTACAAGGATTGACATTAATTTCTCGTTATTACTTTGTTGATAGAATGGGATACTAAGTTTTTTAATTTTTTGTTGAGTGCTTTTAATGATGTTAATTCTTTGTTTGTGGGGATGTTTTGAGTAGTAATTAATTAATCCATTTGATGCCATAATTTTTATAAACCAATTTGTTAATAGTGGTTTACCTTTACCTTGGTTAATTAACATAACATCTAAAAACGAAATCTGTCTACTTTTTCTTTGATTTTTGAAATGATATTCATCAAAGCCTATAATAACAAAGTTAACTTTAAAAGTGATACCTACAATCTAAGCAATATGTACAAAAACCTAATTTCTAAAATTAAAATCTAGCAACCACCACCAACTAACAATCTGTTACGATTTTATTTCTCGTATTTAGGACGTAGGTCGTAAGCCGCATTAGAACGTGTGTCACAAGTAGTACGGTGCGACAAAAGTCGTACTTGGCGCGCACGCTGCTAATTTTCTATTGGTGAAAATTTAATTTGATTGAATTTTCGAGACGGACCGCGGACATTTTTCTTTTCTCGTTTGATACACGTGGGTAGTTTAGCATCTTCTCTCAAGTGAAATTCTCACCAGAAACTATTTAATGTGGCTTTCACAATTTTCAATATAAATTGGCGTTTACGTTTAATCTGACTACATTCACCCACGTTGTGTTCGGCATCTTACACGTTGTGTATGATACTGGGATAACTCTCGATGGTGCTAGAGTAGCTAACTAAGAACCTTCCCTATTATTAAACGACAATACCACGACTCCGCAGTAATCAAGCCGCAGACCAACGGTAAACACCACGTCGACAGAGGTTGGTTATGTTGGATACTTCCAACGAGGGAGTCACTTGTGTGCTGTTCTTTTCCGCACGCCACCTCTAGAGGAATCCCCTAGGTCTATCTACCTTTCCCGAACTGTCGATATCGTCGCTAGCAGAATACTTTTATTCCCAGAACTACACTCAACGTATTACAGATAAGTTATTAGTATTTAAATCACTTACTTATAAATAATAAGGCGTATGAAGCTCGAGTACAGATGACATAAACGGCTCGATAGTTAATATTTAAGTAACTTTTATTTGGTGTATTCTCTTCAACCGAAAGTTTGTTTAAATCAGCTCAATAAGGACTGGGGTGCTTAATTTAGAGCGGTTGTCGCGGACACAAAAGCTCTTTTGGGTTTGCGGGAGGTACTTACCATTTCTTTTGTTGCTTAGATTTAGTGTAACTCGCCGTGTGTAAATGGTATGTGTGCGCAGAACCTTAATAGCAGCTACTTTTTTTGTTTAATTTGAATGAGAACTCTTAACTCAAGCGTTTAACTAAAGCTTACCTTATGTTCGACATCTTAACTAAAAGTCTGATTGGTTGCAAACGGGGCTGCTTCTACCGCACATAACTATATGCAACAGTCTCTCTATTTTTGTTACATCATCCTACTATTTTTTCTATTAAGATTTGTTTGTTATACTATATTGTTTGTTTCTCTCTCTGGTTTTATTCGATTTAGCATTATAGATTTTAAGTAAAACCTGTTGATCTCCTGTTGGTCGGTTTTATTTCTTTCTTTACCCAGCAGGTGGCGCCTTGTTAGACCAGCAGTCAGAATTCTTATAGCTATTTAGAAATCCATGCAACTTCCCGACGAAGCCAGACGCTCCTGCTCTAACTACTATAAATGTTTTTATCCTCCACTAATTTAGTGCGCTACATCGAGCCAAATTCCTTTAATTTTTCTTTCTAGGTTGTACCGCTAGAGCGTCTCTTTTTTTGATATTTTGTAAACTACAACCGTTAAAAAGTTTTAATTCTAATTTTAACTAATATTACCCACCACCTTACGTACTAACATGTAATAATTGATAAATTAAATTAATAATATTTAACATTACTAGCAAGGTATAACGGTTTTTACTGGCGGACAGAAGGATATGACTGATGAGTTGAAGACGAGTCTGTCACCTTCTGGAGCCAATAAAACCCGTTACCTTGCGCGTATTGTTGAATGTTTTATTTGTTCCTCACTTGTAAAAAATTATTATAAATGAATAATAATAAACCATTAAAAATTCTATTAATTTCGAAATCGGAGAAAAAATCATGTGTGCTTTAGACGTATTGCTTAGGAAACGCACGGCACTTATTTTGTTGATTAATTATTTCATTTCAATTTCACGTTTCCGAAATGTTTTGGTAAGATTTACTGAAATGAGTGTCCCGCAAGCTATCATTGATGAAGCAGCAAGTGTAGTTGCAAGATTACTGCCCGAAAAATCTTCATCAATGAATGAATACGAGTACGTGGAGTTCAAAAATGGCAAAAGGAAAACAACGTGACTGGTGTTACGGAAGACGTTATATTAGCGTACATCAATAAATTGTCTGCCAAATTCACACCCGAATTCTTTATGGTTGAAGTGGTCAATGCTTAAGAGTTGTTTGGCAGTTAGAGAAAACATTGATGTTTGCAAGTTTTTCCTTATATTTATTAGTCAGGTTTTTAGGTACATATGTCATTTTCTAGATTTCATAAAGTGGTTGCGTTTTTGAAAAAACAAAATGAACGCTACGTTCCCAAGAAAGCCAAGGTTCTGACGAAAGAGCAAGTGGAAAAGTTTATCATTGAAGCTCCTGGCAAGAAGTGGTTACTTGCCAAAGTCATTACCATTTTTGGTATATTTGGATGTTGTCGGTGCGATCAGCGTCTATCCCTCACAGTAAATGACGTGGTGGATTTGGAAAAATATATTGTTGTCACCTTACGAGAGACCAAAAATTTACCGACAAGGAGGTTTACAATAACGGACCATGGGTGTAGCTTTAAACCTTGTGCTCTTTATCGGAAATATGCGGCCTGCGACCTCCAAGAAGTAAAGATCTGCGGTTGTTCTTGACGTACCGCAGTGGAAAATGTGTCTCCCTAAATGCAGGTCAACATACTGTAGGCGCAATACCCAAGACAATTGCTGAATATTTGGAATTAGAAGAACCGGCACTTTATCCAAGGCATTCATTTCGACGAACTGGAGCAACGATGGTGGTTGATGCAGGTGGTGATACTTTGGCTCTGAAGCGTGCAGGGGGATGAAAATCAACACAAATTGCAGAAATCTACGTAGAAGATTCGATTAATAATAAGATTAAAATGGCAAAAAGAATGATTCCACTTGAAGAATCCACGCCATCTACTTCTACAGAAAATATATGCGCAAGTAAAAGTGACATAACATCTCCTGGAAACTTCAATATTACTGGAAATCGCCACTGCACCATGGTATTTAATGTATACGATAGTAATAAAACCCAATTTTCAAATGTTAACAACAAATAAATCAAATTAGAGAGTTTGTCTGTCATTTCAAATTACCTATAATAAGGTAAAATATGAGGACGCGTGTAAAATTTTACAGTGTCGTGCGTTTCCAAAGCAATACGTCTAAAGCTCACATGATTTTTCTCCGATTTTTGAAACTTTTAGAATTTTTAATGGTTTGTTATTCATTTATAATAACTTTTACAAGTGAGGAACAAATAAAATATTCAACAATACACGCAAGGTAACGGGTTTACTGGTTTCCAGAAGGTGACAGACTCGTCTTCGACTCATCAGTCATATCCTTCTGTCCGCCAGTAGAAACCGTTTTACAAGCATTAAAGCTATCGCTTAGATAGCGCTTTGCACTTTAACACACACATGCCGTTACAGTTAACTGTTGGCATTTTTCTTGTTAGTAATGTTAAATACTATTAACTATAAAATTTTTAACAACGATATACCAAAAAGAAAAATGTGTATGTTTTATACCTAAGTATTTAATTAATCAACTTTGTCGACAGATATACAATGTCATCTCCAAAGTCCGCACCAATTGGGAAACTTCTTAATTATGGGTTTTTCAATAAAAATTTATTCTGCATAAAAGTTTGTGCATCCTCTAAAGCTAAAAATGCACCAACACAATGTGGCGAAACACGCGTAATATACGAGGTACATTTGAAAATTTAATTTTGAGTCAAGAATAAAGTGCCCTTATTTCAATAAATATCAAAAATTATATTTTAAAAAGTTGTTTTTCATTTAAAAAAACATCAAGATTTAAAGTCATGGCCATCTAAGAAAAATTTTAAGAAGAACCGAACTGTGCTTGTTGCGGGATGGACATCATACTGAGATGTAATTTAATTTTAATGTTTAGTGCCTCAATATTATTGAAAATGATATTCTTGTTAAGATACTGACTTGTTTTGAGCAATTTTGATGTCAACAAAAAATCAAAAGAACTTTGCACCAAAAATGTTGAAGTTTTTTCTAATGAACAAAAAAATTGACTATAATTAGCTCAATAATTGGGTAATTTGTAAATTACATGTTTTTTTAAATACACTGTTGTATACAAAATATTGTTTAATTATCATTTAAAGCAAATCTTTTTTCTTATAGCTACCATTTTAAAAAAATTGGAAAAATTTAAATTTCTCCTAGATGGCCATGACTTCAAATCTTGATGTAGCTTTTAATAATAAAAAATTTTTTTGATATTTACTGAAATAAAGTCTGTTTACTCTTGACTCAAAATCAACTTTTTGAATGCACTTAGTACAAAAGCTGTATAAAGCAGTTGCATTAGTCAAACTTACAGCAGGCGATTCGAGATTTTTATTTTTGATAACACTTATGTTAGCTATAATTATCGAAGGATTGACTTATGTAACTGCTTTAACACGAGTCGACACTAGGTGTCGCAAAACTTATTGTTTAAATAAGATGTACCCTCCAGTAGGGAATTTTAGTTGACATCACGCACTTGTATAATAGTGAATTTACACTAGAGTTCTCTCTACTCCTAAGGATTCCCAAAAGAACAAAAGAGGTGTCGAGTGATTCTCGGTGTTTCACTTTTCGAGTCTACGTTGCCAGGCAACTTTGCCAACAAAAATCGTTTAATAATGAAACTCCCATTTAAATTAGCATACTATATTGCACTTTTACACACAATTTTATTTTTTAACGCACGATTTATTTAAAAGTAAAATTTATACACAAGTATTTATTAATTAATGTATTGATAAATTTAATTTTGTTACGTTTTTTGTTCTACTTTACCGGCGAATAACTTATTTAAAATTTGTATAGCGTAAAATTTTGATAAAAATGGTAATGTAAAATTGCACTCAAATGCGGAAACATACAGTATCATGTTTTGTAATAAAAAGGACACAGTCCAAAAATATTTAGTTTTATTACTTTGTTTTATATAAGGGGTAATCTTAATTTCCTGTCAAAACTTTATGTTAATAGAATAGTTAGTCGTAATACGAAAACATTTGACCGCCTAGATCTTGCAAACTACGCTATGTGATTTGTTTATATGGTTGCGTGTGAAAAACACCATTTAGCGCACCCGGTAACAATCTTCAAGAACTTCATAATATAATTGTATATAAACTTAATAAAATTAATGATAATCATAACATTCTTTAAGATGTTTCGAACGACGTCACAAGAAAAATTGAATTATGTTTACAACAAGGTGGTTACGTTTTTAAACAGTTGTTGTAAGACACTTTTTAAAGATGTATATTAAATAATATTTGAAGGTTTTATTTAATCCAAAACTAAAATACGCTGTTAATATTATAAAAAATAATTTTTCTGGTAGAAAATTTACTTGTGGGTATTCAACCGAAATTACATGCATACATGTCGGTAGAAATTCTGTTATGTGCTGTTTTTTTGGTTCGTGTCTTCGCTAACGCTGCGATAAACTTTCTTTCTTTCCTTAAAAGCTGACGTGCGAGAGTGTCGTGCTTTTGAACATACAGTTTGGAAACCAAATAAATTAAAAGTTAATTGCTAGTGGATTAATCCAATGAAGAACTCCCATTAATAACGAGGAGATAAGCTGGCGGTACTTTTTATGCGTCGTAAGTAGTATTTTTCTTATATTTCTATTTGTGTGAATTCCTTCTTTGACCACCATTTTGTCACCACGTGTAGAATGGGATACTGTTTTATGGTTATTAAATAATTATCTAACCTACAAAGCCGTGGAATATGGTTAGTTATCAGTAGATCTACCTGTTTTCTGAAAACTGGTCATTAAATTTGTTACTTTGTTATTTGATCGAGGTAATTTTGAAAGATTCTTTGAAAATTTTGTTTTATGTGATTGCGCTTGTTTGATTACTTTGAATTTTTCGTCGAGTACCGGTGCTCCACGTAATTATTTTTGTTGTTTAGTTAGTATCTGTGACACGTTGTCATAGTTGAATAAAGTTTAATTATTTTTATTTTTATTTATTTACCAGAGACGTAGATATCATCACGGCTATTAAACATTTGAGCAGTTCGAATACTTTCTTACAAGAACAAATAGTTCGGCTTACTTAATCATTCTTTTAATAATTTATATTGTGTCTCTGTTTACATAATTTTTATATCTATGTTACTTAATTTATGTGCTCCTATGGTCTAGTCGTTTAACAAACATTATTTTGTTTCTGTGTTTGGAGTTCCTAGTTGCTCTAGAATATTTCCTACACGTTTTATTAGGTGGCACTTTCTGGTTTCTCTTCTTTTGCAGTATATTGAAAGCCTTGGATCTAATAACTAGTAAGTATACCCACGACCCTTCTGCAACTAACAGAGCTGCCGCCTAGGTTTTCAACACTAGTTACAAATTTATAGTGTGTTCACAAATAAACTAAAATAAGTAGCGTATGATTGCAAAATGTGAATATTGCTATAAATTGAAAAGTCACCAAAGTTTACAAATCCCTACTATTTGTTCAAATTAATTGTGTAAGCAAGCATTAATTGAATTTCAATAAACTGTAGAGGCTACACTTATGTATGTTTCCTGTTTATAATCTAGACACACTTAACCGTTGTGGCAGTTAACTTGCAACAAGAGTAGAGTTCTAATTAGACAAGTTTGATGTTGTAAATTATGTTCTGTATTGCAAAGAAAATCAATATTAACTCGGTATCTTTATGTGCAGCTATAATAAAACATTTTTTTTCTATTTTGGGTCGCTTACAGAGCTATAAAGCACCCAAATGAGTTCTTTTGTAGAAATTCGAGTTCTTTTATAGAAATAGAACAATTTTTTTCCGAACGGTGGTAACACTAATAACGTCCAAGATCTTATTATTACCTTTGGTGTGCATTAATTTAAATGGTAATTAATGTTCAGTAGATTTATTTATCTACTTATTTTAATGTCCACTCATTTTTTTGTAATGATACATATGATAAATGTATTAATTAAACTTAAACTAGCATATAAACCAAAGTTTAATGTAAATATTGCCATCTTAGCAATTACACTTTAAAATTCCCTAAATTTAAAAAATCGCGAAAGTTTATTTTAAAATCAATCTGAAAAGCCCAAAATAGAAAAAATATTATAAGAATTTGTTTTCAGAAGGCATTTTAGCGACTCGTACTACTACTAAACTGTACTCGTCTTATAAAATGCGTCTTCTGAAACTAGTTATTTAATATACTATTATAAAATTAAAGTAAAAGCGTTGATTGAAATATTGGTAAAGATAGTCAACCTTACGGGATTATGCGACCCCAAAATTTGTTCTAAACATCAGAGGTCGGTAGTATCGCTTTGTGCTAAGAAAATACGTCAATTGTATTGTAGAATTTACAGAACAGTATTGCCGATAAATGTGAAATAGAAAACTGTAATTTTGCTGATAGTTTATGCTAAGGCACGACATTGTTGCCAATGCATCATGCCGTTGATTGAAATATTGGTGCATTGAGTCAATGTTGACAAACAAACAAAAACATGCGTTCTACAATATACAAGAAGTTATTGATTTTTGTCGACGTACTAATTAAATGTGTGTCCTTTGTTATATACTTTTTCTATTGTCTGTTAATTGTTCAATGTAATAATATTTATTTGTATCTTTCTTACGTAAGGTTATAACAATGGTTATACCATCATGACAAACATATATGTACAAAGATTGTATACATACACATGTGAATAAAGTTTATTATTATGAAAAAAACCTGCAGATTTAAAAGTATTAATTTCGTAAAGAAATCGTTGAAAAACGTTCTCCCAAAAAAACAATTTCTTTAAATACTTTTGAAAATTCCATACTCATATATTTATTACATTAACATCGTTTATCCGTTGAAAATGTTTTAAAATCTATTAGGCTTACGCAAGTAAATTTCTAAATTTTGGTCATTGAAATTAAAATTTTTAACATAGAAACGCTATCCCTTTTTATGTTGGAGCGAATGTTGAATTTTCTTATATTACAATCTAACGTACTCAACTGTTTGCATCTAAACAATATTATAACAAGCCTACTCATTTACTAAAGGTGTTGCTAAAAGTATGCAATTGTAGAATTTCTGACTAAGCCGATAAGGAATGTGACGCATAAACGATAATCCGGAAGACTCCTCGTAATACATTTGTTTCAATATCAACTTTAGGTTGTGTTTTTTTTATTGAAACTTTTTACTGAAGAATTTCATCTTTTTAAAACAGATTATGGTTTATTGGAAAAAATTAAACTCCGTATAAAAATGTCTCAACAGCAGTGTGAATTCATGGTTCAGAGAATGCGACACTCATAAACTGTTAATTATCGATCAGTTGGTTAAAATAAAACTATATCGAACCTTAAAGTGGGAGGCTAATAAACATATTTCTAATAGCTATAATTACAGTGATGTCACAAAACCACACCGTAAAATAAGAATATTATCTGCATAAATAAGTGTAAATGTTTGGATATGTTTTATGTATAGCATTGTATTAGGTACGTTATTATTTATGTGTAAATTGTTTGTAAATTATTACTATTATTTTAGATCAGTTGGAATTGTAATTTTTGAAACAATGTTTATAATTAATGGGCTATTTTTACTTTAATTAAACTATTTTAATTCGAAATCATGATATTTTGATACAGTTTCAAAGAGTAAAATCCTAACTTTTTATCTCTACTAACAGATAACAAAGTGTCACTTTTCGTAAATTATTTTTTTCCTCGGGAAAAAAGTGAGTACTATTTTTAACACCAAATTTCCCTCAATAATTTTCTAATTCTATTGTAATATGATTTTTCAATATTAAATCGTCATTTATTTCGTCACAGAAAAGAATAGTGTATTATACACGTATTATCCGCATCGCGTCGGGAGACAACACACCTCAAGCTAAAATCTAGTACTTTTATTTTTGGAAGTAATAGGAATAGGTTTTATTACCAAGTGAATTTAAATTTGAAGGTCTAGTGGAACCCACTTTCCCTAAAAAACACGGTAACTTGTTGCCTTTTGAATTGAAAAATTTGAAAACCAATTTTTATTTAAAATCCTTTTCAACTGAACACGTAAAAACAAGTAGATACAAAAACCAATAATTTTGCGTTTCTGAACTCTAGTGGTATTTCTCCCAGTATGTTCTACTTTATTCCTAACGAAGTTATTAAATGACAAACAAATGTCAACATTATTATTTGCAATTTAAAAATAAAGTGCAAGCATAATTTGTAAAATAATTGTTTCTTATTTATCTAACACCGACCAAACCAAACTGTTTTAACAAATAACGCTTCGCATGTATTTTAGTAAATTATTAAACAAAACATTGTCATTAAAATCCAAGATATGTATCATCAATGGTATTATTCATAAATGAAAAATTCGTCACTTTTAATTACTAGTTAATACGTTTACTAAATATTTGAAAATGTTGCAACATTGTATTGACAAAAGTAAATTTTACGGATTGTATGTTGCGCCATTTTTACAACGGTGGAATAAATTGAACTATTCTATTTCAAGAATCGTACACATTATAACTTAGCGCTTCAGTACAGGTGAAAAAAGTAAACAAAAACGCAACCCAACATGCATATGTGAATTGCATCCGTGATACAAGCAAATACAAGCGGTTGACTATCTTTATCAATATTTCAATCAACGGTAAAAGTGCAGACTGAGTTGCATATATCGTTTACTTTGATGAATTTATCCACATTTTCACATACAACTAAACGTTATTAGCACAAACATAATTAATTTTCATATCTTTCGTCAATTTTATATATTGTGTCTACTTATTTTCCATTCATAATTGTTCTTAATTTATATTGTACAGGGCTTCTACAAATGATTGTCTCATCAGGTAAGCGTTAAAAAATTTTAAAAATGCAAATTTGCTGTTTGGATTGATTGTGAATGAACTTATGCTAATGTCATTATCTGTCAGTTATTTCATCGTTCCGTTGTAATTATTCTGATTGTAATAATGTCGGTTATTGTTAATTTTGTTCATTTACTTGCCAACTTGAGGAGGCAATAATTTATAGAAACACTGTATTTATAAAGGGTTATTCACCGAACCCGTTCATTAAAAGTTTATGGGGATGTAATTTAGATAGGCCTTTAAAAATTTGGGGTTAAGTTTGTTTTCAGATGTACTTTCTTTCTAAAATATTTACAACCTTTTTGTCACTTCCGGTTTAACCGGAATTTGGTGTCAACTTGTTTATTTTAAATAGAATGTCCTATTTATTATTTTATTTTTAGATTTGGCGTAAATTGCTAACAGGATTTTATGTATAATGTCCTACACCTACATCTAATCTTTTTTGAGATTTTTGACTGAATAATAAACTTGTTTCCTACATAACCAATTTTAGAATAGCATGTTTTCTTAGTTTTTGAAAACTTGATTCTCATATTTAGCAAAATGTTGAAAAAAGAGTCCTAAGTTTGCTATCTGGGAACTAGAATTTCGCGATGAAGACGATCGTTGCGGAAAAACCAGGGAGCGTCTGCGATGATGCGAATAATCTTGTTATGTAGAATTCCTTCCTAGCTGTGTGGCACTTCTTTTAAATCCGGTGTGGGGTTATTTTGGCTCGGCTATTGCTATTATTATTATATAGTGCATGGTTCTGTAATTCTTAGTGTTGAATATTCAGGGTCTCCTGAGGTATGTGCCCTATTAAGGGGGTAGCAGCGTTGTGAACGCCCGCATTATTTTTGAAATTAATAGAAATTGTATTTTAGATTAACACATTTGCGACACGTAAAATAACTCTAATTAATGGAAAGTTTTTATTCGTACAAATTTTTTTTTATAGCGCCATTAACAACAAAGATAAGTTTATGCATAATATCTCCAAAACTATAATGAATTTTTAGAGTAGCTTTAGGTGAACTAAAAGGGTTCATCATTGTTCAGGTTCTAAGCTACTTAAAATTTGAAATATTTAATTTACTTCAATAATAATCGAATATTAATGAGCATGATTTTGCCATCACCTAATAAAATGCGGCATAACTATCTTCTAACACATAAGAATCGGTTGATTTTTGCTTTAAAACCTGAAGAATGGTTTTTCGTTAAGTATTTTATTAATAAAATGTGTATCAACAATTCAATAACGACAAAATTAGGTGAAAACTGTAACATTAATTTATGTCACCAAAGAAATGACAAAGACAAGACTAAGAAAGAGAGACAGGGCATCAAACATTAGCATCAGGTAGACTGGGTTAATCCTTTGTCAAATTCGGTAGCTTTAGGGCAGGTTGAAGTACTCCGAACCATAAAAAAATTAACAAAAAGTTCTAATGTTACATTTATTAAAAGCTTCATACAAAAAAGAAACAGCGTTTATTAATTTTTAAATTTATAGAAATTGTTTTTAGATGAAAACCGAGATGAAAACAAATGCGACACTGAATACTATAGATATATAATTTTTTTCTACTTCCACCTACAAAATGTCATTTTCTGCATCGTTTTGTATGTGCAAAAGAAAATGTCTCAAAAAACTGTGGGAAAAGTGACATTAGGCATAGGCATAGGCAAAGGCAAACATCGTTTCCGTATTATTCCGAAAAACATAGGTGCTTTATTCAGTATTATCTACAACGTTACTAAGCAACCGTTAGAAATAAAGCTGTCAATAAATTTAAATTTGACTTCTTGAAATAATAGGGATATAAAACCTGGTGGTCGTAGAAAAGTATCGTGTGCGACACGTGCAGAAATGCAATTTGCATTTTTCTGCACTTATTACACAATATACTATTGTCGGCGACTAGCATTAGAAATCTATGATTATAAACGTCAAAATCGTTAATAATGCGTCACATTCTGGCACGACATGTGATAATGTAGTGTCATAAAGTCGCCTTGACAACGAAGTAGATACCGCAATATAAATATAAAAGAAAACCATAGTAACTGTTACGGCATTGCGATTACTTTTTAAATAATTTTTAATGGAGCGAACTTGAATAAAATTTAAAACTGAATCATGCTTTACAGAGAACTAGTTTGACAACAAAATAGCATATGAAATTCGTTTATAATGTGGGATTATGACATGAGTGAATTTTATCGAATGAACGAAGCGTAATCCCTTACATTATAAACTAATTTCATAATATACTATTATAGCGGTATCAATAAAAAGTTAAGTTTATACCTAATATATCAAAAATTAAAGTGAATTTTGAGATCTGCTTTGGATCAATTGAAAGCTGTTATAAGTCTTCAGGTGATAAGCTGTATAAAATTTGCAATATTTAATTTAGTTCAGTTATAATTAAATTGAATGTGTTTTCACATAATAAAATACGCTATAACTGTCTTCGAATAAAACCGAGTCAGCTGTCTTCAAAAATGTGATTTGCTTTAAAATTGTATCAAAAAGGTAAATCAATAACTCAATTACGACAAAATTGAATGAAAACTGTAAATAAATGAAATGACGTACAAGACAAGAAGGACGAGAAAAACATCAAGCCGGTGTATTTCTTCAATTAATTATACCTATTATTTATTTATGTTGCAGAAAATAGTTTATTTTACAACAAGAGATGAAAGTTCCGCTTTTTCGTGAGAGAGAAATTTGCTCACGAACGAAAGTGAGTGATCAATCTCTCGAAACGAAAAACGTAATTCATCTCGAGTAGTAAATACTATTTTTTCTACGAAATGAGAATAAAATAAAAAACTAAAATAATTAATAAAAACAAATTGGTTTCGAATACGTGAGGTTTTTTCACTGTTTAGTTCAATTTTGCAAAATGACAATATTACATCCCGACGCGGGAAAAAATCTAGTTTGGTATTAAAACTATAACGAAATAAAAAATTCTCTTGTATACAATAAATTACTATTTATTTATCTAAAACAATCGCTCTTTATGCAAGTGATATTTATGTTGGTAAGGCAAATAGATTATAATTTGGTACTTTTTATAAAAAAAGTACTACAAAAAGTTTGAAAACAAAAGATGAATGTAAGAACTATATAACTCATAATCCGATATGTAAGAATTAGCTCCAGGCTGTTTTGAAAAATACCACATTATAATAGTGTACTGTTGTTGAAAATCCTTTTTAAACATTCTAAGCTATGTATGAGATTACTCCTCCAAAAACAAGGGCTCAAGTATCTCTTGAACTATAGTAATACCATTGAATGGTAATTTTTGAAGTACTATTTTGCTCTTGTTCGTATTCGGTTGTGTTTTTCTTGTTGTTGTGATTATTGTTGATAAAATTTGCTTGTACACGGACTTTGATTTTGAATTTTGACTTTGAATTACGACTCTGGCTCTGAATTTCGATTTTACGATTATATTGTTGGTTTTGGCTGTTCTTGGACAACGAGTTTGTTTGTTTTCTATTCGACTTTGAAAGTTTTTTTAATAAAAAAACATGGGTAGAACATATACCAGGACGAAACGACGTGGAAAGGCATCAGTTTCACAGAGAATACGAAAGAGGAGGACCAAAGCTTTCAACTTATGCTTGTCGGATTCTTACGTTCCCGAAGATAGTCACGTGGCGTATTTCAATACGTAAGTAAAGCATACTTCGAAATAAAATATTCAGTAATTAAAATTAAGTTTAGAAATTATACTTAACTTAAACTTTTTATGATAACTGAGAAATTTATTAAACTACTCTAGCTTCAAAGTGTATAAATTTATAAACGTATTCTTTTTTTTCGAGAAAATAAATTGTTTACATTTTTTTAGTCTACCAGAAGAACACTTTCCGGAATTGGAAGTTGAAATAAATGATTCATACCAGGAAAATGATAAAGCAAAGGTCATTCTTGAAGGAAACCGTATTGTCAATGTGACGTATTTCATAGAAGAGTGCAAGAAACTAGCGCTTCACGACTTACGATGTACAATGGGAAAAATGGAATTTACCAAAGAAGTGCTTCATGGAATAAATTCAAAGTTGTTTTATTTCTGTAGTACTTGTAACAACAGCATATATATAAGTACACACCCCAATAATTCCGTTCAAGCGACGACTGAATCTTTAGTGTGGGGAAGCTTGAGTATCGGCATTGGGTATTCACAATCACAAGAATTTTTAGCAACGATGAATATTCCTAATATTTCTTCAAAAACTTTTCAAAAGCATGAAAAAATAATAGGGGAAAAATGGGAAATACAATTATGTAATGAGATGAAGAAGGCAGCCAACGAAGAAAGAGCTTTCGCAATTAGTGAAGGTAATGTGAAAGATGGTGTACCTTTATAACAGTTATTGTGGACGGTGGTTGGGCTAAGAGGTCATATGGTCACGGTTACTCGTCGATGTCAGGAGTTGCTTGCATAATTGGCGAAAAATCACAAAAGCTTCTGTATGTTGGTGTCAAAAACAAGTTCTGCTACGCGTGTGCAAGAAATACCAAAGAAAATCATTTGTGTTACCGTAATTATGCTGGATCCAGTACAGCAATGGAGCATGATATTATTATCGAAGGGTTTTCACGTAGTGAAAAGGATTATGGATTACGTTATAAATACATGATAGGAGATGGCGATTCTAGTGTTTTCGCGAAAATATTACAAAATGTTTCTTACGGACGGTCAGTTGAAAAACTTGAATGTGCCAATCATGTGACGAGGGCGTTAACGTCAAATCTACATAAAATTTCTTTAAAAACTATCTTCCCCATAGAATGTCGTAGAATTTTGAAGGCAAAGATTAATAGATTTACGATAAATCTCAGAACGGCGATAGCCAGATCGAAAGATGTTTCTCTGTTGAAAACGGATTTGAAAAATCTTTCCTTTCACATTTTTGGTTTCCATGACTATTGTAGAGACGAAGTCTGCCAGAGAAAACACCTCAACGAAGAAAATCTCACTGTTATAATGAAACAATCTGGACTATTTGAAGAGATTGAAAAATGTATGGATAATGTTGTTAGAAAAGCAGATCGTTTAAAGCGGAATGTAACAACTAATTTTGCTGAAAGATACATGTCTTTAATTGCAAAGTTTTCCGGAGGAAAACGCGTTAATTACACCACAGGAGGTTCCTACCAAAGACGTTGTTTCGGAGCTGGATTGGCTTTTAATTCTGGACCATCTTGGCATCTTTCTTTTGCTTCAAACACTTACCTAAAAAGATTATGTCAAAGACGAGAAAGAATGCGACAAAACAAATATATCAAACGAAAAAATATTTCAACAAAAAAGCGCATTGCAATGAGAACTTCCGCTGGCACGGACCAAAATTACGGACCTAATGCACAAGAAGCTTTACCTGACTTATCGGATGTAGAAATGGAAACAAAAAGCAACATATTCTGTCGAGTTTGCAAAATCAAGCAGATAATTTGGAAAAAATAGAAAGGGACACTCTCGGACAACACCAGAATTCTTTATGGTATGATATGCGTCGAAACCGAATAACTGCTTCTAATTTTGGAACGATATGCTTTCGGCGAAAGACGACATCTTGTCATAATTTGCTTAAAAGGCTTCTATATTCTGCGAATTCTACAGAAGTCACAAATTTACCACCTTCCTTGAAATACGGAAGAATTTATGAAAAAAAAGCAATTGAAATATTTACTGCAAAAACTAATTTGCAGGTGTCGGCTTGTGGTCTCTTCGTGGATAAAGATAATCCGTTTCTAGGTGCGTCACCGGATGGACTGATTGGAGATGACGATATAGTCGAAGTGAAATGCTTATTTTCAATTAGAAACAATAACATAAGGGAAAGTGCAAAAGTAAACAAAAAATTGTGCGTTCAAATTAATAATAGTGGAAACGGTTGTTTGGAACTAAAAAAAACATCACTATTACTTCCAAATTCAAGGACAATTAAATATTTCAAAAAGGAAGAAGTGTTATCTTATTCTGTATACCGACAAAGATTGTGAAATATTAGAAATTAATAGGGAGGTCGAATTTTGGTCTAACACCATGTTGCCAAAATTAAAAAATTTTATTTAAATTGTGTTTTGCCGGAATTGGCGGATCCGCGAATTCCTCGAGGACTTGTCGCCCGCGATTCCGCTTCGACAATCGAAGCGAGATTGCTGCTGCCAAATCGCAATAAACAAAAATAAAATATTTTTGTGTTATTTTTCATAAACTTTGTGTTTATTTTTGTATTATTTATTAAATATATGTTTTCTAAAAAATAACTTGATCTTTTTTCATTACCTAGCCGCCACTAATCCGTTTTAATCCAGAACTGTGTATTTACAAAAGGACTTTCCTGTCGGAATAATAAGTACGTTGTCGGTACTTATAACAAGTAATTAGCTCCGGGCGGTAGAAACTGTAACCAATCAACCGAAGTCTTTTGTTTACCTTTAGGTTGAATATTAAATAAAATTGAAATATACGAGATTCTTTCAAATGTGTATCTAACATTAATTTGTTTAAAATAATACTGTAAAACTTGGTAAATCAATAATGCTCAATAGTCAATACTTTCTCATTTAGATTATATTATTTTATTTATAGATATAGATATGGATACCAATTATTATTAATTACATAAATTTGATTTAATTTTTTATATAAATTACGTTATTACCAAAATATTATGTCAATAATAATTTCTGCTTATAATTTATTATTATGGGTCACGGTCATGCTGCGTCGGGCTTCAGCGTAGTATCCCGTTTGAAACTTATGAATGACGAAAGTAGACTTTTAGAAATGTTCATTTGAAATAGAGGAGTATTGTGTGTGGCCTAAATATTTTGTTACGAATTTTCTATGTGGTGCTACCACCTTAAACATATTTGCTAAACAATTCAATAGAGACTTCTGAAAACTCGGTAGTATGAGTTTTCAAGGAATCCCGTTCGAATTAAAATATTTTCAAAAGTGGTTGACTTCCTATTTTTAGCCCAACTAAAACCGACAATGATCAAGATAATAATAAAGAAAATAATAATAATGTGTTTATTTCCAACAGGTGACGCACACTCACAAGTAGGGACTCTGGCCTTGCAAGTAGTCAGTGCTCAAGCTGCTGGGCTACCTTACAGGGTCCCAGGTAATGGATAGCGAACGACCTCTAGATATGGAGGTTAGCTGTAATATACATAAATAAGCAGTCCCTAACCAAAGCAGCGGCAGAACCGGAGGTGTGGGCAGGCCGGTGTGGAAACCGGTGAGCACTAAAAGCCAATGATGATTCTGTGACATGGCGAGTAACCCAAAACCGCCAAAAAAGCGTTCCCGGGGAGATGAGTCTCGATAGTCTAAAAAAACAACCCATCTAGGAGAAGGAACTCCAAAAATTAAACCGCCGCCAACACGCAGGGCAAATGTGGCGGGCTACGCCACAAACTTTCCAAACCAAACCAAACTTATAAAATGTCAAATTTTACTACCCCAAGCGAGTAGAACACACAGTTCAGAATCTTGCATCGACTTGTCCATCTGCCTCAAGGATTCTGAGGGAGGCAAAATTTGATAACCAAACAAAGACTTAAAAAATAAAAAGCAAAAATATTTATGGCTACTTATAACATGAGAACCATGATTAAAGAAGAACATTTTTTATTATTATTATTATTATTATATATAGAAGAGTTGCTGAGGCAAACCTATTTAGCAACTTAAAAGTTTTTAAGTTATATATATATATATATATATATATATATATATATATATACTACTACTTTTCCGACAGGTATGTAAAGCAATTACATAGTCGATTCTTCAATAATTATAGCCAACATAACAGTCGGCAAGTATAATATATATATATATATATATATTTACATGTATTCGATAGGATTGTGTTTTTACTATTACTTATTTGTGTGTTTTATCATATTCTTTTTTAAAAGCATAAACTGTAGATTGAATTAACGGTTGTGTTATTTAATTTGTTCCAATTTTTAAATGTGCAATTCATTGAAAAGTATTGTCGGAAAGATGTCTTAAATTTTTCTTTTTTGAGTTTAAAATTGTGCCCCGGAGTGGGATTGTAATTCCATGAATTCTGAGGTATCTCCTGGCCATTGATTGTGCGTTATTCTAAACACTTCAATTAAATCTGCTCTGTTATAGCGATTGCCCAATTCACAAAATTGCAAAACTTTTAATCGTTCACAATAAAGCTTATATTTACAATCAACAGGCCACCTTGTCATTGCATGTTGTACTCGATCAATTAAACGTACATCTTTAAGGTAATGAGGTCTCCAAACTGGCACACCATACTCTAAATGGGGTCTAATATACAGTTTAAAGATTCTCGAACATAATTCGGATTTGGTTTGGAAAAAACTATTTTAACTGAATGTAAAACCGCAAAGGCTTTTTTAGTAGCTTTAGCACTCTGATTGCTCCAAGTTAGCTTGTTATCAACAAGTACACCCAAGTTGTTTTGACATGTAACCTCAGCTATGTTACAGTTTCCAAGCCAATATATCTGTTTAGGATTGTTGTAGCCCATATACAACACAGAACATTTTTCACGATTTAGGCACAGAGACCACTGGTTACTCCACTCAGTTACAAGATTTAGGTCGATTTGCAGTTGATTAATGAATTTTGAAGCGGTAAAGATTTTTATGTTATCTGCATAAGCTGAAAAATTGCATTTTAACGTAGTAGGTCAGCTGTGTAAAGAACAAACAATAATGGACCAAGTACCGAGCCTTGAGGCACGCCACTAGTAACTCGTTTCTTTTCCGATAATACAGAATCTACTCTAACTGCAAACATTCTTGATGACAAAAACTCTTTAATCCAGTTCAAAACATGTCTTCGAATGCCAAATCTTTCAAGTTTATATAGCAATAAAGAATGCGACACCCTATCAAATGCTTTACTGACATCTAGATAAACGATATCGACGGTATTTCCTGTATTCAGCAACTTGGTCCATTTGTTACACGAAGTGTGTAAATTTGTAACTGCAGATCGGCCATGTTGGTTTACTGGTATGACTTTTTTATTTTGTAAAAATTCGAATAATTGTCTAACTAAAACTTTTTCAAAAAGTTTACACGTTGTGGATGTTAGACTAATAGGCCGGTAGTTATCTGCTATACGCTTATCTCATTTTTTATATATTGGTTTAATAATGGTTTTAAGCCATTGTGTTGGCAACTTGCCACTTATTAACAACGTTTGAAAAATTCTGCATAGAGGAGCAAGCAAATGCAAACTTTGGGAGCATAGCCTAATGATTTTTGCATTGAGGCCATTAGGACCAGGCGCAGGGTTGACAGGCAGTTTATTAATTTCGTTAAAGACAATTTTTTCAGTAATAAAAATATTTGAAAGGGTGTCGGAATATGTAACATAAGGGTGAACTATTGTAGGTCTGTTGTTGTTTACATGTGAAGTAAACATTGAAGCAAACGTTTCTGCCAGAACATTTGCAGTTTCAAGGTAGCTCTCACACAAAGCTCCGTTAAAATTATTTACTACTGGAACACTGACTCGAGAAGAAAGATGTTTACGCAAATGACCATAAAAAGCTTTAGGTTTGTTTAATAAAGTGTTTTCAAACTTCGTTTTCTTTTCAAAAAGTTTGTTTTTCAAAAGATTAGAAAAATTACGATGTACATCATAATCACTTTGAACACCAGAACGCTTAAAGTTTTTCCATAGCTGCTATTTGTGGCGAATCGTTCTGAGTAAAAAGTCATCGATCCAGGGTTTGCACATGTCTCGCTTCCTAGATATAATGTAACTGTGTTTAGTAAGATAATTATTAATAGTCGACAAAAAGTATTGCCATTGCGATTCAACACTATCTAGTTGGTAAAATAAAGACCAATCATGTTTAGTTAAGTCATCATTTAGAGAAGCACATGATATTTGTTTATAGGCCTTAATTTCAATTTTTGGTGTTTGATACAAAAGTACTTGCACATCAAATGTTATTTTGCAGTGATCAGAAATGCCAATTGGATCACTAACATCTACTTGTGTTATTAAGTCTGGATCTGTTGTTAATAAGAGATCCAGGGTTGATGGTTGTTGATTATGTCTAAAACGAGTCTGTTCGAATACTAGTTGAGAAATATTGTTATGGTTGAGCATTGTAATAAAGTCGTTTTCCCGGTCGTTTGTGGATTCGTATAAATCATCACTCCATTTGATGTTGGAAAAATTGAAATCGCCTACCACAATTAAATTGGACACAGTAGTAAAGTGTATTGCTAAAGTATCATTTAGTTTGGTGTCATGGACAGCGGAGTTTAAATTGTTACTATCAGGAGGCCGATATACGCAATCAAAAGTAAAAGTAAACGTTTTGTTATAAAATTTAAGCCAAAGCGAATCATATGGATCCGTTTTAATATCCAAAACACTTATTTTAAAACTTTTTAGTAGAGAGTCTTTAACATATACGCAAACTCCACCTCCTCTACTTAAAGTTCTATCTTTTCTAAATATGGTGTAGGTATTGATAGACATTTTATTGTCTGCAATGTTTGAATGGAGCCAAGTTTCACATATAGCAATGAGATCGTAATTATTTCTAGCAATGGTTAATAAAAGTGAATTAAATTTTGCATTTATTGAAGATACGTTAGTATATAAAATTGATAAACTGAATGGTTTGCCAGTCTTCAGTTTTTTTTATTGACGATTTGAGGAATATTGTGAGCGTATTTTGTTGTTGCATTGTCTTTACCTTGTTGACGTATAATATTAAGTTCTTCTCTTAAAGATTGTAAGTGTTTAATTTGTTAAGGGGTTCTGTCATCTCGAATAACTATTTTTGAAAATTGGGCATTGTGTATGAGATTTCCTTTTTTTTGTAGACAAAGACGTGCCATATCGGGAGTATTGAATGTTACTTTTATTGGTCTTGGTTTGTTTGAGATCTTAGAGCCAACTCGAAGTACTGAATCTGGGCCTACAACTAACGAAACATGACACACTTCAAGAATATAATTTACAATGTCTACATCTCGTTTCTCTTCGTTTGATTCTACGTTGTAAATCATTACGTTTCGTGCTCTCCATGACCTTTCAACCGATTCATTAATTACAGTTTCTTTGTCATTAGGAGTTGAAATAGACTGTTTTATTAGGTTTTCTAGATGCTCAAAACGTGATTCAAAAGTAGTTTTCAAGTTTTCAACTGAGACTTTAATTTTAGATACCGATGTCGAAGACACGTTGCAGCGATCACAAAAAATTTTTATGTTAACCGACTTAACGCTAGTATTTAATTTCTTTTCATCGGGACTCATTTCCAAGCAACGTACGTGCAATGGATATTTGCAAGCATCGCAGTTAACAAATTGGTCATTTACAGACACATTTTCAAAACAATGACAGCACTTTTTGGGTGGTGGCATATTTATAAAATCATATGTATTAAATCCAGTAAATAATGAGATTTAAAATTGAAGTTTTAATTTGGAATTTTATAGTAATTAAAATGGAAGTTAATTCTGCCGTAGAAAATCAGCTGATAATTTTATTACAACGGCCAAAAGTTGCTACGATAAACGTAAGCCAATCTAAATAAACAAAATTTCTAACTAAATAGTGATTCTTACCTTGTAAAAATAAAAGATTAAATTAAAAAAGTTTCAAACTATATATAAAAGAAATTCACACAAATGTCGATTCTGTTCAAACTAATTTAAACATATTAAATTACTCTTTTTTGATAGAAAACACAAAAATATTCAGAGAGCTCGTACACGATGCACATATCACGATGTGCATCTTGAAACCGAGCTAGAATACATAAAATGGCACATAGTGGGTGTATGTGAGACAAGATTGCTCGGAGAAAATACAACACTTCTCAAGTCTGGTAACCTTTTGTATCAGAAAAACTCTGACACTGAGTCACATCTAAGGAAAGTTTTTTTATCTTTTTACAAAAGAATTAAAGGCAGACTTGCAAATTATACACGGATACGCCCCAACAAGTACCTCTGATCACCAGGAGATAGAACAGTTCTACGAAGACATAAGAACAGCTATTCCTGCTAAGACAAGTAATTTTCGGTACTAACAGGAAACTTTAACAAAAAAAGTTGCCAAAAAAACAATGGTGACCTTCCAAATATTAGGAATTTCGGACTAGGAAAAAGAAACATTAGAGGCCAACTTCTTGTAGATTTTATTGCCAGTGAGAACTTGTTCTGTATGAATTCCTTCTTCAAAAAGCACAACAACAGGCAATGGACCTGGATAAGCCCAATTAGTCGCGTCAAAAACGATATAGATTACATATATACCTCTAAAAAAAATGTGTGTAAATGTCAGTGTTCTTAACTGTTTCGACACTGGCAGTGACCATCGCATGGTTAGAGCTCAAATTCAGCTAACTACTACTATAGGGAGGAGAAAACTTGTAAATAGAGGAAAATTTCCTACTTCAGAAGAACTTATCTCTCAGAAATCACTTTACCAAGAAACGATCGACAAGAAGTTACAAGGCATAGATGCTGGATCTATGGATCTAGACCATTTATGCTCAACGGCATCGCAGGCTATTCAGGTTCTGAAGCACATCAAAAACTAAGTGAAGTCATAAAAAAGAAATTAAGGAAAGCTGTAAGAAACCGCAACACCAAGGTGATAAATGACACTATTGAGAAGAATTGCTCTATGAAAGTCCTTCGTTCAAAACTTAACCGTGGCAAGCAAGTAATCACAAAGATAAAAGACGAAAGCGGGTAAAAGAGTTGAAAGCGACCCTGTGAAAAATAAAAAACAATAAGGCTTCGGAAAAAATAACAAATGAAATGTTAAAACTGGGGGGGTAATACGCTGAAAAAGGTTATTCTTGCTCTTTTGATCAAATGTCTTAAGGAAGGAGAAGTTCCGAAAGAATGGCAAAATTCAGAAGTAAAAATCCTCTTTAAAAAAGGTCAACAACACAAACATGAAAAACTATAGACCAATCAGCCTACTTTCGTCCCTGTACAAACTACTGACTAGAATCATAACAAATCGCGTCACCAACAAACTAAACTTTCATAAGCCTGTGAAGAAGGCAGGATTTAGAAAAGGATTCAGCACCACTGACCACCTTCAAGCAATACATCATGTAATAGAGAAAAGCACAGAATATAACATTGAAATCATGCATTCTCCCAGTGATGAAGTACGGCCTGGAAACGACTGCAATTACAAGAGCCATAGTCAATATCCTGTCTGTCACACAAAAGGCTATGGAAAAAAGTATGTTCGAAATCTCTTTGAGAGATAGAGTAAGAAATACTGAGAATCGTACGTTGCAAGGCAAGTTGATGCCAGGTGGCTAAAGAGAATACTTAATTGGAGGCCGAGAACAACAACCCGGAACAGAGGAAGACTACAGAGACGCTGGGCATATGATCTACGCGATGTGGCAGGTCAAACCTGGTGAACAGTAGCAAGAGACAGAGAAAGATGGCGTAACTTGGAAGAGCCCTATGTCTAAGAGTGGATTGAAAGTGGCTAAAAAGAAGAAGAAGAAGAAGAAGACGCACACCTACGAGTAATTACAGGAAATATTGATATGAAATAACAATATTGTTAGCAGAGAAAGTCCAATCCATATTCATAAAAAATGACTTAACTTACATAATAGTGGAACATATTCTTACTCATTAAAGTTAAATACAACTTTTTTTCTGAAATATTGAAATGTATCACAGTAGAAGTCACATAGATTAGATCATCTAGTTGATACATTCGTGCTGCTCACTGGAGTATAAAAATCAATTGTTTTTCCGCTGGATGCTCGTGGTATATCAAGTGGTATAATACAGTTGGTATATTGTTATTGTTTTGGATTTCTATTCAAATTGAAATCAGACTTTTATTAAAGTTTTGTAGATGTAAATTCCAGCAATTTTTGATAATTTTGATTTATTTGAAAGACGAATAACTTCCAAAATTTAAAACGTCGCTGTTATGAAAAAATTATGTAAAATGCTTCTTCATAAATCTTATCTATTGCTTTTTATTTCATACCATATTATTTAAACTTGGCTACAATACGTATGCTGCCTAGAAAAAATAAGCATCATGAAAAAACGTATATTTTATTAAAAATTAAATTGAGTTCTTATTTATCTTCTAAGTAATACCAGCACTTCTTATACCTAAAAACAGTTTTTAATGAGTTATTACAATGTCTTCCAAATGTGCCACAGAAATTGAAAATATTAGTCTAGGCAACTATGAAAAACCCAAATTTATTTAACCATAAGCCAAAACACTAACTGGAAAAATAAAAACAGATTATTGTTTAAGTTAAGACACTATCTGCCATTTACGCGTAAATATTCTTCTACTTCATCTGTAGCACGGTGTATCTCAATATGTTCTAAAGACGCAAATGCAGCCTGAACGCTGTTTTGAAGTTTATCTTTCGTGTGCAATGGTTTTTTGTAGACGAGGCACTTAATTTTACCCGAAAGGTTAAAATCTAGAGGAGTAAGATCTTGGTAACCACCTCTATGCACCATCATATCCTAACCATCTATCATCAAACAGACGGGTAAGGAATTCACGTATTATTTGAAAATTATGAGCTGGTGCTCCATCCATTTGGTACCAGCTAATTTTATATTGGTTTAGAGTTAAGCCTTCTAGGAATTCGGTCACTACATTTTGTAAAATTTCCAAATATTCCCCAGAATTCAAATTCTCTTCGTAAGTGAAGTAGCAACGTTTGTTACACATTAGCAATGCAAAAAAGTTTAAAACTAATTTTATTTTAAATCCCTCGTCCTTTGATTTGGATATGTTTGTGCCTAAAAGTAAGAACTATGTCTGTTAAATATACCTTCATGTGTGAATTTTGATTCGTCTGCCCAAATTAAATTTTCCAAGAAGTTTGTATTTTTTTTTGGATATTGATCGGCATTGTCTTACAGGAAGCTTATTCTTAACTGCAAATCATCCGGTTGTAATGCCTTAACTAGTCTGAACACAGCTACTTAGAAAATTATTTTAATATCTCCGAAACTTCTTTCCAGTCATCGGTGGCAAATCCAGATCCTCTGTTTATATGTTGCACATGTTCGACTAAATAAACATTATAAATAACAGTTATAAATAACAGTTAATAATAAAATTTAAAATAATAATGTATCCACTTTCCACAATGGGTAAGCAGTTTTTGTGTTTAACGAAAATAGTCAAATCTTATCAAATATTTCTCTACGTATAAATTTATATTCAGTACCGGTTCTGTATAATTTTTATTTTAATTTTACACTAAGTTTTACTAGTAAGATTAAAAATCAATAAAAAATATTAACACTAAAAAAACAGAATAAAACTAATTAAATTATTGGTTGTTTAGATTTCATTCTTGTTCATTTTTTATTTCCAATAAACTATTATTAAGTAATACAAGTGAATTGGAAATTAATAAAAATGAGAAATAATATAAAATGAATCAAATTTTGTTATCAACAGGCAATTTAATCAAACTTGCGCATAATATAAATTTATTAAAGTTGAACCATCGGTCTACAGTTGGGCAAGCGTTTATATTAAATATGCTACAATAATGAAAGAGAAAATTTCTTTGGACTGACCAGGAAATGCCTCATTTTTAGCTATTTTTAAAGCATTTTCAATTTACATTAGAACATTCAATAAATTCTACTGCTATCAATAACATTTTAAATAAAATAATGTTTAAGATTACATTTTAATGGAAATTCTGTGACAATCAAATATCAATGACTTGTAAACTCATATCAATTTTATACAGTGTTTATAAATCCCAGGCATGTTTAAGCCAATTGTTAACTAAACGGTGTGAGTATTTAGAAAATTCACTTTAACTAAACCAAACAACAATTTATCAACTTTTTGGAGCCACTTGCATTCTTAAACATTTAAGTGGTGTCCAAACTAAAAGGTTACGGAGCAAATTAGATAAATCAGATGCATTGAGCAACAACTCTAACAAAATAGGGACGCAATTTCCTTAAACTTGAATATGAAAATGAATACTCCTTGAAAGGGGTAGTCACCATTTTAAACATCGTAATAGGAAATATACGAGGTCTCATATTATTTGTTTGGAAGCTTCGATCATTATTTGTGTCGTCGTATGTTTCAATTGCCTTTGTAGTGTAGTATTTGGATAATATCGGGTGCTCCAACAAAATATATATAACAAACTATGAGACAGTTACGTATATAGGAAGACGATATGATTTTTAATCGAGGAAGAAAATAATAATTTAGAGAGACTTTTAATCCCTAACAATAATCTTTTACATACGAGGATGTATTGATATCTAGTTAGCCTAGACCAGTTCCTTGCATAAACAAAATATTGCGTTACCATAGCAACAAACAATGACTTATTAGAAGTGTCAGTGTAAAGTTTGACGTCAAAAAAGTAAACCAGAGTCACGCAATAAATTAAATAAAAAAAGATGTCCACCGAAATTGTGAAAATCGAAAAATTGGAGCATCGAGCCATCATCAAGTACTTGTATTTAAAAGGGTTAAGAGGTAAGCAGATTTACGAAGATATGCTTAATACCCTTGGTGATCAATGTCCTTCGTATGCGACCGTCAAAAATTGGAATGCAAGCTTCAAAAGAGGTAAATTTTCCATTGAAGATGATGACCGATCGGGAAGACCAGATTCTGTCTCAGTCCCCGAAAATATCGATGCAGTTCATGACATGATTTTATCAGACCGTCGAATTGGGCTAAAACGGATATCTAAAGCACTGAATATTTCATACAAACGCGTTCATCATATGGTTCACGTCAGTTTGGACATGAGAAAAATTGCTGCAAAATGGATCCCCAAATGTTTGAATGTTGACCAAAAGCGTGCAAGGGTAGAAGCATTGCGTTCGATCTGTGTTCGATTTGAAAACGATGTAGACTTCTTAAACCGAATTGTTACTATGGATGAGACTTGGTTACATTTCTACGATCTAGAAACAAAGCAATAATCGATGGAATGGCGACATTCGGGTTTTCCAAGACCTAAGAAGTTTCGTGTCCAAAAATCTGCTGGAAAAGTTCTTGCTTCAGTTTTTTGGGATTGCCATGGAGTAATCATAATTGATTTTTTGGATAAGGGTAGAACAATAACTGGAGATTACTATTCGACATTACTGGCCACTCTACGGGAAAATATTAAAGAGAAAAGACGCGGAAAGCTATCCAAAGGTGTTTTGTTTTTGCAGGACAACGCCCCTGCACACAAATCTCATGTTGCCGTGCAAAAAATTTGTGATTTAGGGTTTGAATTACTAGAACACCTCCTTTATTCACCCGATTTGGCTCCGTCCGACTATCACCTCTTTCCTCAACTGAAAAAAGTTTAAAAGGTCGTACATTTTCTTCCAACATGGAGGTAATAGAAGCTGTGGAGGTCTGGTTTGCAGAGCAACAAAAAACATTTTTTTTTAAAGGTCTAAAGACGTTGCAGGTTCGCTGTATTAAATGTATTCAATTAAGAGGAGAATATGTTGAGTAATAAAATATTTTGACATTGAAATTTTGTTTGGTTCTATAGTAGGCTAAGAATTTTTCAATATATACTCGTATATAGGGGTAAGCACTCCTCTTAAATTTTATTTTTGAAATGCGTTAAATGGTTTTAGTACCTTTTACTTACAGAGTACGAAAACAATAGATTAATAACGCAATAAAAGCAGACCACATTTTTTTGTCTCTTTGTTACAGGTTTATTATAACTGATCTGGTTCATTGGAAACTTCAATAATTACAAAATCTCCTCAATTCAATAAATGTTTAAACTGTTTTTTATATATTTGCATACAATGGCAGAGCTTCAAAGAAATTCCTTACATTCTTTATCATATTTGGAGTTATCAGTTTGGTGACCTTTCCGATAAATCAGATCGATTTAAAGAAGTATGAAAACGGTAGAAGATACAAGGTTGTTTAAATTGCGAAAAAGTTGAGCAATTTAGAATATATTTACTTGATGTTTGATAAAGTTTAATAATATTTTTTGTTTTTAAGATTTTACAAAAAAAATACATTTTTGGGATTTTTATTTTTCGTATTTTTGCGCTTATTTTTAAAAATATTAAAAATCTAAAAACACTTTTTTACTGAAACCTTTAGAGCTTAAGAAAATGATGCTTTCAAATTTTTTAATCCAACATTTCATCTCGGAGAAACCATCAACAAATTTATTATTATATTTGGCCGCATACAAAAAACACACATAATTGTTTAAAACCTAATTTTGTAAAAAATAGCTTAAGTTGGCCAACTTTTTGCAATTTGAGCGACCTTGTATCTTCTACCGTTTACAAATTCTCATGCTGTTCATACTTATCTTGGACACAGTGTATAATATAATTTATAATGTATCCGATTATAATTTTTATTAATATATTTAGCTACTAATTGGACTTGATAACCATGCTTCAAATTATCGAAATCTATGGGTCGTCTTGTATTAATAAATAGATAAGTTAAGGAAGGGACAGTTTCTTGAAACAACTTCGTTAAGCACTATTTTCAACATCTTTCAAAATAAATGTAGTCTGCTTTTGCTGTACTATTAATTTAATTGTTTATGTATCCTGTAAGTGAAAAGGGTACTTGAGGGACAATAAAAAAGCATTTTACACGTTTTGAAAACAAAATTGTTAAAGAGGAGCTTAAAACGTCGAGTGAAATAGGTACAGTGTTTCATTGACTCGATTATCTTAACTCCAAAGAAGTCCCAAATAATTGAGAAACTAACCTACAATAAAATTATTTGTGTCTGTCAGTTTAAAAATTGTAATTTGCCACGATACAAAAATAACTAGTAAAATGTGTGTCTTGCGACACCTCGTGTAAACATTGACACGTGTGATTAGTATAAACTAAGACAAATGCCAACAGTTAACTGTAACGGCATGTGTGTGTTAAAGTGCAAAGCGCTATCTAAGCGATAGCTTTAATGTTTGTAACACACGTTGCCGATAAAGCCAAGTATAAGTTGTACAGAAAAAAAATAACTAGGTATTGCGCATGGATGTATTAGGCTCAGAATAATTGTATTGCCCAAGTGCTTGTAATGAAAGTGTGTACCTATACACGGGGTCTCACCGGGAACCGCCATTAATCGTATACGGAGATAATTGTTAGAGATTGAACTTTCATCTGAATTATCTTCTTCACCAAATTAAATTAAAAATCATATCGTCTTTCTATTTATATAACTGTCACATAGTTTATTCGTAATAGTCAAATTGACCAAGGCCGTTGTATTTTCGAAACGCTACACAACAAGGTGAATTGAAGCATACCACCATACAAGTAATGACTAAAACTTTTAAAAAGCTTCCGTATTTAGTATTTTAGTTTGACTGAAGTGCGTCCTCCTTCCTAATAAAGTTATGGTGTTGGTTTTCTCGTAAATTGCTTTGTAACCTTTTAGTTTAGACTCCCTGTTTATAAATACCTTTAGGGTTTAGTTTATTTAAAATTAAACTTCTACATTTCTATTACCGTTATACAATTTACAGTTACTGAAGCACTAATCCTCTAGTAATTACAAAAATTTCCATATTTTATATATATATAATAAAAAAAAATTTTTTTTTTGGTATCTCTAGTCATATGTAGCTTAAGTTTCTTGTTTTTGTTTTACAAGTAGTAACACCTTTGGTTACTGTGAATAACTTTATTATGTGTAAATTGTATAAAACTTGTACTAACTTACATTATTGTTTAAAAAGACTGGAAACATGCCAGTCAAAACGTCGAGTGAAATAGGTACAGTGTTTCATTGACCCGATTACCGGGAACCGCCATTAACCATATACAGAAAAGTACACATGAAAAAAAATTGAAACTTTGAAGAATGACTAAAAATCAATAGGGCAAACTCAACTAAAATATTTTTATTCTTCTGACCCTTCATTACTTAAAATGGAACACCTTATATATTATTACATTTTCGAATTCTACGCCAAATTTTAGGATCACTTTGTATAACATTCCCTGTAGCTAAGAGTTATGCAAGTTGATCTTGAGATATTAATTTGGCTCTATTGGTTTTAGTCATTCTCCTAAATTTTCAAATCTTTTCCATGTATATTTTTTTTGTATACGGCTAATGGCGGTTCCCGGTGAGACACCCTGTATAAAGTCAGTATTCACCTATTAAATAATTGAGTTTAAATTAAATTGTACTACAGGTTTAAAACCAAACATTGATACGGACTTGAATATTAAAGAAATGCTATTGTAAATGTATGCTACGTTGTACAAAAAACATTTTTCTAAATAGTATAAGTTATAATATCAGTTAAACGTTTACAATGCCTAAAATTTAAGTGATATGTTTGAAAACGAAACCTTTTAGCTAAATCTGGAGAGGATTTAAAAAAATAAATTTAATAAAAAGCAAAACATATACTTAGTTATAATTTCCAGTTACCGTTCTTTATAATGTGAAATGTAAAATTGTATTTTTTATTTTTCTGATTTTAATCTAATAACTAAATTTACGGCTAAAAATGTATACCAATGGAATGCAAATCTATCTTTTAACAATGATTAGTTTAGAATACGAAAGCGTCATTTACGATAGAAGATTGGAAGAAGTGTGCGCTCACGTCAAAAAACTAGAAGACAAATATTACGAAAACAAAGTTGTTACGGATTTTGATACAAAGTCGGTAATTATTAATATTGGAATTGAGACGATAGTGATGATTTGGGGTTCAGTTGCAGCTCAAATGACAATTATAATACACGATTTACCGCAAAATTTAAATGTGTTCATTACATATTTCTATTTTTTCTTAGTTCAAAGTTAATATAAACTTTGAGATAATATATTATAGTTTAGGTATTCAAATCCAAAATAAAAATTATAATTTATCCTACACTAATTTGTATTAGTTGATAGTAATACCTACTACTGCCCGGAATGTAGTATAATAATAATAATATGTCTGTATTCGCATTATATACAATACAATTAGAATATATAAGAATATTGATAAGAATTAATAAATTTACAGTAAAACTATTAACAAAAAATGAAAAAAATTTTTTTTATTTAACGCCTTGTACCTATTTCCACGGTAATATTTTATTAAGACACATAGTGTCTTATGGTCATATTTTGGTCTAAATAACCCACCCTTACCCTTTGTCCCAATAGTTATGAATCATCCTGTATATATCTAACATAAAAAATATTCTAGTTTAGCGCTCCAAAGCATGTGGTCGAGTAAGTCAAATGCCTTAGAAATGTCTAATAAGGGAACAACAGTTGCAAGGCCTTTATCAAGTGATCTAAGAATATTTTCTGTCAAGTGTAAAAACAAAGTAATTGTACTAAATCCTTTACGAAATCCAGAGTGTGAATCCTTAATTATATCGTTTGCGTAAATATATTCGTAAATTTGCCTGCAAATGACTTTCTCAAGAATTTTAGAAAATGAAGGTAACAAACTTATGGGTAGGAGGTCACTGTAAACCTTTGGGTTGTTTACTTTGAGCATTGGTTTGACTAGGGAATATTTCCAAATTTTTCTAAACAACAATTGACAATATGCGCCCTGAAGGGAACAGCAACACTAAGACTTAGTTGTAACATTTTTGCAGAGATCAATTCCGACAGCATTTGATTTAAGTTTTAAGACGATTTCCTTAATCTCATCGAAAGTGGCAAGTTTGAAAGAGAAAGACAAATTTGAGTTAAATTTTTGAGAACTGTAACATTATGTATAGTCCAGTCACTTTAGACAAAAAATAGCCATTAGATGGAAATAATTCATAAAGCTTTTATTTATGGACAGTAAATTTTTGAAAAGGTTAGAAATAATAGAAAAAAAGTTCCCACTCTAATCGTCGGTGAAGCATCCCCTATTGAACGAAAAACTACCTTTGGAGCGGACATTTAACTTCTAAATAGTTGCTTGGACGACAAAATACCATAGGACTAAAAATATTCGCTACAAAATTTTGCATCAAAAGATTAATATACCATAAAGCTAATTTTACAAAATTCTCGCAATTAGAGTTCAAAGTTAAGAAAAGTTTTGCGAGCAAAGGACAAAATCGCTTTCGCATGCAAATAGCTCCGAAACCGTTGTTTTTACGCAAATAATAATAAAAACAAAAACATTTTTTACAAAGTACATGTCTTACAATTTTTATTTCATATTTTCATATTTGTAGGCTTTCTTTGCAAATATGCATTCCATAATTGGAACTAGTTTCTACACCACCTTTGAGGTAGAGTTGAGTAGATATTCAAAATTTTTTTAATGTTCGTCATTGCTTTTTGTTTTTTAATCTGTAATAAGTATCTTTGAATCGTCAGATATTCATCTCTTTTAATAAGTTGGCAAGCCAATCGAACCATGCTGTTATTTTATCAAAACTACCAACAACATTTGCAGCTGCTCGAGAACATTGCTATCGAGTATATCATAGAATACAACTTTGGCAAGAACAAAACTTAGACGCTACGCAATGGGGTTGGCAAAGACAAAATAGTTATTTATGTAACAAGGATAAAAAAGTGCACTTTTATGTACGAGACTGAATTTGCTGGCCGAGGCGAGGTTATTAAAAGCACTTTTTTCCGAGGTACATATTAATTTTTTCCGTTGACCTTAAATTAATTAATTTTCTATTGATTACCGTTTACTGAAAACAAAATGTTTAGTAATTTTAAACAAAAATTTTACGTTTGTTCTGATTTTACTGTACCTAATGTTCACTTCACCGTTCAGTATTGTAACATTTGTGTCAAAATTTATTAAAGGAAATAAAAGCTTTCCGCGTTCGAATATTGTACCGATAAAGCATTTGTTTACAACAATCACATATTTTTATAAGAGCACTTGATTATGATAGGTAATAGGTAAAACATGTACTTTTTTATAATTTATTAAAATAATAACAATTACATTTAGGTAGTGTTATTTTGAAGTATATTTAAAAATGTAGTTATAGTTGGAAGCCTACCCTCAAAATTAATGCATTTCTTTAATTGTTTATGATCAAAGATGTAATGAAGTTTCTCCTATTAAACACATTAAAGTCGATTCTTACTAATTGGACATATAATAGTTATAAGACTGAGTTTGTACCGTGGTCAGACTTATAATCATTTTATATTCAATAAAAATATTGCCTGACCGTAAGAAAGTATGCAAACGTAGTTTTTTGATTCACTCCGAAAATGTTTCAAAAAATGTAATAATCTTCTTTCAGCTTATTGAAAACTGTGAAATTCACCTTGTTTTTGTGTACGAATAAATCTTGAACCCAGTAATGTTGATGGCTTATATGATTCTATTTTTGTTTTTCCTGCGACAGAATCAATATTCAAATGATTTTTCACAAGTAATTACTGTTCTTGTGTTTTCCATTAGCATTATTACTTATTTACATCAATCAAATACAGTAATAGAAAGGTACCCATAATTAACTCACTTCTACTGTAAGTTTTTGTATTTTATGATCGTGAAAATTTTGTATCGGAACTCCGCTTCTGTATCAAAATGTTACCTAATAAAATTGTCTAAAGCAATCTCAAGTCGTATGAATTCTGTCTTACCTTATAAATGAATAACTTTAAAGAAGTTAAAGTGTTACATATTGAAAACAATGTATCGAGTATTGTGAGATTACAACCAGGCTCTTCTATATGCTTCGCACATTGTAGAAACTATAAACAATTTATTAATATCATTTCAAAGCACTTAAAATCATTTACTTGTAATTTGAACAACAAATTGTTTTTGTTCAAAGTTGTGTGGGATTGAGAAATTGAGGTTATAAATGGAAGTAAACAAACAATATTCTGCAGTATCTAAAATGTTTCAGTATGTACCTAAAGTACTGTAATATCCTATGTAGTCACTAAATTCATCCTTTCTTAAAAATGGGTTTTCATACTGGTTACTTCGACTTCATTTAATTTGACATAAAATAATAATTGACATTGACAGATGTTTGCGGACGAAAAGTGTTTGCGGACGAAAAGTATTACAGTTAAAAAAGTGTTACTTTATGATTATTCAGGGAGTACGTAAAACTCAATTTTATAATGAGGTCGACGGAAATAGTTATTTATGTACCAAGGACAAAAAAGTGCACTTTTATGTACGAGACTGAATTTGCTGGCCGAGGCGTTAGCCGAGGCAAGCAAACAGGCGAGGTTATTAAAAGCACTTTTTTCCGAGGTACATATTAATTTTTTCCGTTGACCTTAAATTAATTAATTTTCTATTGATTACCGTTTACTGAAAACAAAATGTTTAGTAATTTTAAACAAAAATTTTACGTTTGTTCTGATTTTACTGTACCTAATATTCACTTCACCGTTCAGTATTGTAACATTTGTGTCAAAATTTATTAAAGGAAATAAAAGCTTTCCGCGTTCGAATATTGTACCGATAAAGCATTTGTTTACAACAATCACATAATTTTTATAAGAGCACTTGATTATGATAGGTAATAGGTAAAACATGTACTTTTTATAATTTATTAAAATAATAAAAATTACATTTAGGTAGTGTTATTTTGAAGTATATTTAAAAATGTAGTTATAGTTGGAAGCCTACCCTCAAAATTAATGCATTTCTTTAATTGTTTATGATCAAAGATGTAATGAAGTTTCTCCTATTAAACACATTAAAGTCGATTCTTACTAATTGGACATATAATAGTTATAAGACTGAGTTTGTACCGTGGTCAGACTTATAATCATTTTATATTCAATAAAAATATTGCCTGACCGTAAGAAAGTATGCAAACGTAGTTTTTTGATTCACTCCGAAAATGTTTCAAAAATGTAATAATCTTCTTTCAGCTTATTGAAAACTGTGAAATTCACCTTGTTTTTGTGTACGAATAAATCTTGAACCCAGTAATGTTGATGGCTTATATGATTCTATTTTTGTTTTTTCCTGCGACAGAATCAATATTCAAATGATTTTTCACAAGTAATTACTGTTCTTGTGTTTTCCATTAGCATTATTACTTATTTACATCAATCAAATACAGTAATAGAAAGGTACCCATAATTAACTCACTTCTACTGTAAGTTTTTGTATTTTATGATCGTGAAAATTTTGTATCGGAACTCCGCTTCTGTATCAAACTGTTACCTAATAAAATTGTCTAAAGCAATCTCAAGTCGTATGAATTCTGTCTTACCTTATAAATGAATAACTTTAAAGAAGTTAAAGTGTTACATATTGAAAACAATGTATCGAGTATTGTGAGATTACAACCAGGCTCTTCTATATGCTTCGCACATTGTAGAAACTATAAACAATTTATTAATATCATTTCAAAGCACTTAAAATCATTTACTTGTAATTTGAACAACAAATTGTTTTTGTTCAAAGTTGTGGGATTGAGAAATTGAGGTTATAAATGGAAGTAAACAAACAATATTCTGCAGTATCTAAAATGTTTCAGTATGTACCTAAAGTACTGTAATATCCTATGTAGTCACTAAATTCATCCTTTCTTAAAAATGGGTTTTCATACTGGTTACTTCGGCTTCATTTAATTTGACATAAAATTATAATTGACATTGACAGATGTTTGCGGACGAAAAGTGTTTGCGGACGAAAAGTGTTTGCGGACGAAAAGTATTACATTTAAAAAGTGTTACTTTATGATTATGCAGGGAGTACGTAAAACTCAATTTTATAATGAGGTCGACGGAAAAATATATTATTTCATATTTTTACCATTAAGTCACCAGCTACGTCTAACATTCTCAAACTCATTTCCTGCAATTGTAAAATAGGTTGTGAAAAACGATGCAGCTGTGTTAAAGTTGGATTACGTTGCTCAGTCATGTGCTCCAACTACAATGGGCAAGGTTGTTTTAAATCAATAACTGAAGAAGAGTTACTCGGAGAAAACCATGAAAAAATTGAAGAAAAAAAAATTGAAGTGGAATACGCTTGCAGAGGAAACCACTTAAAAAAATGCGCCGACAACTCTACCTCATAGGTGGTGTGGAAACGAGTAACAATTATGGAATGCATTTTTGCAAAGAAAACGTAAAAGTCGGTAAAAAATAGAAACTAAAAATTGTAAAACATGTACTTTGTAGAAAATTTTGTGCTCTACAATTTTTGTTTTTATCATTTTTTGAGTAAAAACAACGGTTTCGTAGTTATTTGCTTGCGAAAGCAATTTTATAATAACAATTTTATAATCATTTTATAATTTTAATAAATTTTGAAATATTATAATAAGAATTATTTCTATGGTCTACGAGACTTTTTTATGCAAAATTATAGTCTTATAATATTTTGTCGTCCGAGCAACGATTTGGAAGTTAAATGAGGAAAAAATCCCAATAAATCTGCTTCAGGGGTAATTTTTCGTTCAAAAAGGGATGTGCCATCCACAATTAGAGGAAAACTTTTATTTTCTTATTTCTAACCCTTTCGAAAAATTATTGTCAAAAAATTATATAAATTATTTTTTTTTCAACGTTTAATTTGCCTGAACTGTCAACTTTGAAACCTAATTGCCAGAATTCTATAAGAATTAACTTTATGGCATCTAAGACTATTTATTCAAAATGTTATGGCTAATATTTTTAGTCCTATGATATTTTGTCGTCCGAGCAACTATTTAGAAGTTAAATAAAGAAAACTTCTAACGAGTCTGCGCCAGGTGTAGTTTTTTGTCCAAAAAGAGATCTTCCATCTACGATTAGGGTGGATACTTTTTTCCTCATTATTTCTAACCCTTTCGAGAATTCACCGTCCAAAGATCAGAACCTTGTGAATTATTATTTACGAAATGTGTAAAGTGACTGGATTAGTAGTGTCAGGACAACTATTTGTAAGAATATAAACAAAAACAAAATTATTATTAATTATTACCTGGTCACGCCTTAAAATTCTATAAACTGCTCCAATTAACCTGCACACAAACGCAGCCAACATTTCCCGAAAGATTTGTAAACTATCGAATTTCTTCATTAGTCCCAAATGCAAGGTTATGGTGGAAATGTTCACAAGAAGGCCTGGAATAAATTACAAATTAAACGATTTATTAGGATTCAAAAAATGTTTAAAATATTTAGTAATCAAATTAGACAAATCCATTTTTATGTTTGTTTTAGCATTTATGACGACATTGCTAGCAAATGCATACAGCAGGTGAGGATCTGGGACATACAAATAATAATTGCAGTAATCTAAATAACAAATTAAGTCAGTTATGTAAATCGTAAACCATAAACTTCCTAAGATATACACTTAAATTACTTTTCTAAGAAATTGTTATTTATAGTTTATTTCTTTGTACTCTAAAGTAAATAATTTTTTAAAAACACTGTTGCACGATATTGTTTTCGAAACAACAGTGTAAAATAATTAAGAATAACAAGTCTGAAATGATTTGAAATTAAATTATTTAATTTTATTAATATATAAAAATGTTTTCTTAATAGCTGCCATGAGGTGTGTTCACTTTAGGAACACTTCGCAGGCACAGTAATGGACAGGTATGCCCTTTTTAGGAAAATGTCGACAACATTGTGTTGTTAAAATTACGCTGTTGCCGTTTCAGTAAGTTACATTTTTCTCTAGTTTTAACAATGTATAGGAACCTGTAGTAGACATGCTATGTTCATTATTGGTACCAACACTGCCCACTTTTGGACCTATTATACAGGGTGATTCAGCTAACGTTCATTAGAAGTTTATAGACTTCTCGTTGAAATATTTGTTTAAAAATTTGGAATAGGGAATTGCTCGAAAAGTTCTATTTAATTAAAATATTTCAGCTCTTCTAGCACTTCCGGTTATACCGGAAGTGGCTACTAACTTTCTTATTTTAAATGGAATGATATATTTTTTTTGTATATTTGGATTCTACGCTAAAATCTGAGTTACTTTCATGTAGCATAACCTATATGAAAAATCAATAGTTTTAGAGATATTCTTATTTTTTTGAGAAAAATTGGTTTTGTAGTATGTTTTCAAACGCTTGTCAATGATTGAAAAAGAAAGTTATGGTAACAAAATCTGGGCTATACTTAGGAGGACTGTTAAATTTTTAAATGATGTGTAATTTGACATCTTGTTATTTACAGGGTGTTCAAAATGTCTGGCTAAATCTAAATAACTTCAACTGCCCAAAAGTCAATTATTTTAAATGGAACATCCTGTATCTTGTTGCTCTATGTGATGGACAATTGACTGATCTTTCAATCATCATAAGGGTTTCCTACACCTATCTGTTACCATTTTCTTGCTATCGATGTATTTACATTCAACACACAATATTTCTCTACTATTTTATTAAATAATTTCTGACTAGTGGCCTGTGGAAATTAAAACAATGTGCCTTATTTATCAAACTTGTAAACGTCGACGCGACACATTATACACGATATGGAAATCCACCAACAATATTCGAATGAAGACATGCTAAATTTATTTTTTTTCATGGAGAATGTTACAACACATATCGAGGCTGAATTTCAGAAAAAAACTTAAAACTAGAGTTGCCTTTATAGATTTAACTGCTGCATACGATACCATGTGGAAAGAAGGTTTATGTTTTAAATTGTTTAACGTCATTCCTTGTTCCAAAATTATTTCTTTTATTGAAAATATGTTGACCAATCGGAAGTTTAGAGTTTTTGTTGGAGATAAAAACAGTAAATTTAGATTTTTAAATAATGGTCTTCCACAGGGATCGGTTCTTGCACCTATTCATTTTAATGTATCTTCCTTCTTAACAATGTCGAAAATTCGTCTACGCCAATAATATGGCAGTTTCATTTCAACATTCAGATTTTTTCGAAATTGAAAATAAATTATCTGATGATTTGCGTATTATGGAAAATTATTTCAAAAAATGGTGATTATGCCCCAATTTTAAAAAGACAGAGGTTTCTTGTTTTTATTTACGTAATAGAGAAAAAGTAGAAAACTTAATGTTATCTTTAATAATACAAAGTTAAACGATAATTTTAACCCAGTTTACCTGGGAATAACTTTAGATACGTTTTTAATTTACAAAGATCATTTAGAAAAAGTCAAACAAAAAATAAAAACAAGAAATAATGTCATTCAAAAATTAGCTGGAACAACTTGGGGAGCAGATGCAAAGACACTTCTGTACAGCTGCATTGGCATTAGTTTATTCTACAGCAGAATATTGTGCTCCTGTCTGGTTGAATAGTTATCATACAAAAAAAAAATAGATGCGCAGTTGAATTGCACTATGCGTATAATTAGTGGAATCATTAAATCTACTCCTCTCGATTGGCTTTCTGTTCTTTGTAATATTACTCCATCAAACATTCGACGAAAAGCTGCGTGAAAACGAGAATGGGATAAACAAAAAGTTGCCAATTTGGAACGACATTGGCAACCCTCCTGCTAAAAGACTTAAATCTCGAAGTCCTATATGGTAGCAAGACTACATAAGTACGGCTTTTTCTGAAGTTAAAGAGTGGAAAAAATTATGGTCTGGAGTTGATGTTTTTAATAAACTTCTTATTGACGATCCAACAATAAAAATCCAGGGCTTTGATCAAAAAAGAAAAATTTGGTCAAAAGAAAATCGCATAAAAACAGGTCATTTAAAATGCAACTCTATGTTATTCAAATGGGGTGCAATTTCTAATCCAAATTGTGACTGTGGAAACAAACCAGAGACCGTTACACATATTGTAGACGATTGACAATTAACGAAGTTTAAAGGAGGGTTTCCAAACATTCATAATTTAACGGATGAAGCAATATAATGGCTTACGAATCTGAAGGACATCTGAAGTTCAGTAATGTTTTGCATTCTTGTCTTGATTATCTGTTTTTCCACAATTTAGTTTGCTATTTCTTTAACCTACTACTTTTTTTGTCATTGTCACTGGCGCTTGGACCGGTCCATTATATGTCGTCATGCAATGGCTATTTTTGATGTTTTTATTTACCTTCTATAATGTTTACACACTTAATTAATATTTTTACATGCGAATACTAGGGTGGGTAAGGGTTGGCATGTTTAGGTTTTAGTGGTTTTCCTAAACCTTGAAGTAAATGCTTTGCCAAGACCAATCCACTATTGCACACGGTTTCGTCACCACACTATACAGGTTTATACTGATCTTCTGGGTCATCATACATAACACTTACATCACAATACAATATTTGTATAATGTACCATACAAATAAATAAATAAATAAAAGGTTATTGAAAGAACTTGCCGTTTACTTAACGAGAGATATCTACATTTATGGCCTCTAAATAAAATTACATTGTAAAAAATAGAAGTAAATTAATTTAATTACTAATTTAGGAACTGTTCGATATGCCGTCCATGGTTTTCTAAGCACAATAAAACTCTTCTGTTAACTTCAGCTATTGTGGATTTTTGAACCATTTGCACATCTACTTCAGCGAAGGCAGTTCAAACCCGATGTAATAAGTCATCTCTGTTATGGACTGGCCTTGGTACCAACATGAATTTAGAAGATTTAGGGGTAAATTTTCCAAAAAATTTGAAACCACTCCTCTAAGCATTTCTAATATTTGCGAAAATTTAAATTTTCGCTATACACTTCAAAACAAACACGATTATCCATAATTAAACAAAAAACATTAAAACTAAATGTGTCTTGAAAGTTATCTTCGCGCACCATCGGAGAATTTTGTTCTGCCCAATAATGCCAATTTTTCCTATTAATAATTCCTTCGCTACTAAATTTTGACTCGTCGGTCCAAATAAATTTTTTCAAAAAATTTGGGTCTTCCTGCGTTTTCAATAAAATGCTTTCACAAAATGCTACACGACGTATTTTGTCACATGGGCGGAAAGCTTGTAGTTTTATAATAGAAAAAGCATGCATTTTACGTTGTGCCAAATTCTCTGTATCGACGAGTAGAACAGTCCCATATCTTCAAACGCAGCTCTGATCGATGCATGTGGATTTGCATTAAAATATGCCAATACATTTATTTCGTTGTCTTCATCACCGGTGACTACCTTGGGGAGCGTTCTAGTACATTGAATTCCAAATTGTTTAAAATTTGCTTCTATTCTCTTAAACGTAGTTTTATTTAGAAGTCGCAAGTGTGGATATCTCCCGTTAAACAAACGGCAAGTTATTTTAATAAGCTTGTAACATTCTCCATGAAAAAAATAAATTTACTATGTCTTCATTCAAATATTATTGGTGGATTTCCATATCGTTTATAATGTGTCACGTTGACGTTTACAAGTTTGATAAATAAGACACATTGTTTTAATTTCCACAGGCCACTAGTCAGAAATTATTTAATAAAATAATAGAGAAATATTGTGTGTCGAATGTAAATACATCGATAGCAGGAAAATGGTAACAGATAGGTGTAGGAAACCCTTATAAAGATTGAAAGACCACTTAATTGTCCATCACTAGAGCAACAAGTTACAGGATGTTCCATTTAAAAAAATTGACTTTTGGGCAGTTGAAGTTAGCCAGATTTAGTCAAACATTTTGAACACCCTGTAAATAATGAGATGTCAAATTACACATCCTTTAAAAATTTAACAGTCCACCTAAATATAGCCCAAACTTTGTTACTATAACTTTCTTTTTCGATCATTGACAAGCGTTTGAAAACAATACTACAAAACCAGTTTTTCTCAAAAAAATGAGAATATCTCAAAAACTATTGATTTTTCATATAGGTTGTGCTACATAAAAGTAACTCAGATTTTAGTGTAGAATCCAGATATACAAAGAAATATATCATTCCATTTAAAATAAGAAAGTTGATAGCCACTTCCGGTATAACCAGAAGTGCTAGAAGAGTTGAAATATTTTAATTAAATAGAACTTTTGAGCAATCCTTTATTCCAAATTTTTAAATAAATATTTCAACGGGAAGTCCGTAAACTTCTAATAAACGGGTTAGCTGAATTACCCGGTATATAGTGTTGTTTGTAGATGTTGAAAATTTTTTAAATCGATTTTTTTGTAGACACGCCGAATGAAAAGAAAATTCTTAAATATTTGGAAGAAAACATGGAAGCAGCATTATCAGACGTCAATAGTGGAACGTCATATAGATCTGCTTCTATAAAAGTTTTTAGAGTAAGTTTTATGAGAAAACACAAAAATAATATGCCCGCCAAAACCAAAATAAGTCTATTCACCTTTTTTTTTTTATTGAGGAACAAGAAAATATATTAGTGCAAAGGATAATTGTTATGTCTAAACCTGGTTTTCCTGTATCAAAGGAAACACTACTTTTAGTGCTCATAAATTAGCAATCGATCTAAAACTACAATTTGGCTAGAATAATAAGTCTGGATGTAAATTGTATAGTTTGTTTCTTGGAAAACATCCTACAATTTTGGTAAAAACAAGTTAAAATCTAACATTTAGGAGGAGGCAAGTGAGTGAAGAAGATGCAAAGAAATGGTTCAACGAAGTAAAAGAATATATATACAAACATAACTTGATAGATGTTTTAAGTAACCCCAGAAGAGTCTTTAATACGTATAAAAACGTTTTTTTTTTTTAATTTTGGGAAATTATTGGCAAAAAGAGCAGCGAAAACATACACTTTGTCAGGAATTGACAAAAAGAAAATATCACTGCGCTATTACAGTTAAGGCAACGAGTACCACAACACCTCCCATGGTGGTATATTGTTTAGTGAAAATATCTCAAAATATTGCTCCATCAATTCCTAAACGATGGGCGATTCGTTGAATGACACTGAAACTTTGTTTTAAATTTATTTGTAACATTTTTATGCCTTGGATTAAGGCATTCCCCTTCCAGTTATCTTTTTTTTATGGATGAGCACAGTTTTTACATTCCTCTCCCTCTGATTACTTTCTGTTACAAACTAGTTTCGCAATACAGATGTTGCAATCACTGTTTGTGGCTCTCTTCCATACATTGAAATCAGTATGAAGGTACAAAGTGTAAAAGTTTGGAAAAGCAGAATTTCCAAAAGTCCTAAACAATATCTACCTAGTGTTATTCCTAAAATTATCCAAAACGGATTTAAGAAGTGTGGATTAGTCACATGGGGTAGTACACAAATTAATATAATTGAACCAGACTTCTAGTGTAACAAAACCATGTAATACTGATTTTAAAATTTTGTTTTAACTGTTAGAGAAATAAATAGAAAAGAAAAAATTTATTAATTTATAGAATATAAACAAAATGGAATGGTGCCATTGAAGACAAATTTCTATATGAGTTGTGGAAACCATCAAGATCAAACTAGAAGCTAACAGAAAAACACTAAAAACTGCACCAAAAACTTTACCGATAGTATTGGTATCGCTGATGATGACAGCTTAGCTGTTAAAACAGGTGTCCGAGTAAAGTTTTTAGTGCAGTTTTTGGTGTTTTTCTGTTGGTTAAATAGACGCTGCAGTTGGTGTTCGTTCCTTTGAAATTAGAAGCTGTTGAAAGAAAGTTAATTAACGTAAGAACACCACCACATACATACGAAGTAGAAAATCAACATAATCTTACTAATCAATATTTATAATCTTTTAATACAAATCAAGAAACATAAAACCCTACTACATCTACTTCAAATAAAAAAAACAACCTTGCAATGTACAGAAATGAAGAAAAGAAGAGCAAAAGAGGGAATACCAGATTTGGTTGCATCTTCTAAAATGTTTAAATAGTTAAAAAAAGGCAGATAAAAACAGAAAAAAAAAGAAAAAAAGAAGAATGAACATTTGGGAGGCCAAAAATTTTTAACTTCTAGTAACTCAAAAGTATTTAAGTCGACCTTGATAATACTGAGGAAATAGACGAAGACAGGTTTGAAGGTAAAGAAATGTAGAATATACAACAGGCAACTGTAGAGAATTTAAGAGGAGCATTTAAATAGTTTGTGAAAAACATGCACCTACTAAAATCTATTAATTTTCAAAACAAGCTTAGTTACAGTCAGAACGATAAACAGTAATTGAAGTAGAAGGTTTCAAAAAGGTAATTCCATTTTTGGTTCATCAAATGTATATAATTACTGATTTATCAACAATTGAAAAACAATAACAATTTAAAATTTTTCATTACGGATAACCACTAAAACATAAGATATCCCGTGGTAAGTTCCAATGTTTCGAATCCTTGAATATGATTTCTCTCAAATGTTTCGTTTGTATTAACAATAAAATTTTTTGTTAACATTTATTAATTGAAGTTCAGCAATATTGGCAAAGATGGCGCAAGAAATATGTAACTAATACCAATGCAATAGTAAATGTGCAGCCTTGCCACAATTGTTTAATTTCGACTTACAAATCGTAGAAGATAAACAGAAAAGACAAGTTTGAGTGCTCATGTTTATTCCCCATTTTCAAGATTTATTCGGGGGTTGATAATAAGTATGTAACTAATAGTTGAATTGTATTTTGCACATCCGCGTGTATAACTTGCAACACCGCCTCATTCAAATGTGTAAAACACCTTATTGAAGACAGCGCCTTCTCTTAGAGAAATTACAAAATTACCGATACCGGTGGATGTCTAGACTTTTTTATAAAAATTTATTAATTTTGGAACTATAATGCGATACTAACGCCATCCGTGGATGTTACGAGTTTGACATTTTCTGATGCCCCACTTAAGGTAAGTGTCCATTTGAGAGTTAACTCGCGCAAGTTACTCTCGATAGTCACCAAAGACAGTATCCATTTGAGATTAATTTGAAGAATTTGTACTGTCAGATAGAAAACTAAAAACTCGCCGACTGCTTACTCTCAGACATATCTGTCAGGAGAATATCCATTTGAGATATTTGTTTCATTATCTACCTTTCTTTGTGTAGTAAGTGCTTTGTGTGATATTAAAAAAAATATATAAGTACAGATATTAATAATGAATGTACAAAAACTTCGAGCAATTATTATTGCACATACACTGTTAAAGAGAAAGCAAAAAAAGAAGAAAACATGTTGGATCAAACCATGGATTCAGAGAAGGTGGGAATTAGGAGCATGTTCCACACTAATTAGGGAACTTAAAATTGAAGATGCTCAACAATTTCGGAACTTTGTGCGTATGAGTGCAGCACAAGTGCAATTTATAATAGATTCAATTGGACCAGTAATTTTCAAAATGGATACAAAGTTAAGAAGAGCTATTTCTGTTTATGAACGCGTTATGGTTACATTGCGTTTTCTAGCCTCAGGTTTGAATTGAATTATTAACAGAATGAGAAAACTCATCTACTAAAATTGCAGGTGATTCCTACTCCAGTCTTCAGTATTTATTTCGTATTCCTAAATGTACAATTGGTAGGATAGTTAAGGAAGTAACGCGTGCCATTTACAAATGCTTAAGGGAAAAGTATATAAAGGTAAAAATAAGATTCTGGGGTAATTATTTGTAGTTTTATTTTAAGTAAAACATTTTTACATTGTATTTTTAAGTGATATTCAGTTTTGTTATAAATCAGAATATGTAAATTCATTGACATAATCCCTTGCTGAGCGAGGAGCCAGACTTGACTCGAGTTCAGGTGAAAAAAGCAGATGCAAATGCAGGAGAAGGCATCGGTGTAGAAACTGATGGTGTGCTTGAAGTACTGATGGTATTGTAGAGTTCCTCATCTGTAATGCGGACGATCACTTTACGAATTTCGCTTTTTAGCCTTGCTCTATTCAATTCTGATCTTAAAGTTCTTAACTCCAATGCAACATATTGACCAAATAGGTCAAATTCATCAGGTTCTTTCTGAAGGGTTTGTAAGGCACTTTTAAATAGTGCGTTATCATCGTCACGTTTGCGCTTCTTTGGTGGACGTGTTGTTTTCAGTCAATTTTTCGTTTTGAGTATATTCCTGAGTGTATTCCGATATTTCGTTGGAATCTTCTATCTAAAACAAACAAACAAAATATACATATTTTTACTTTATTAAAATTAACGCAAAAAACTTTTTTACAGTTCCCAAGTTCCCCAGACGAGTGGTTAAGACATTCTGAAGCTTTTTACCAACGATGGAATTTTCCTCATTGTTTAGGCGCAATCGATGGTAAACATATTGTTATGCAATCTCCTAAACATAGTGGAAGTCATTATTACAACTATAAGGGAACATACAGCATTGTGCTGTTAGCTGTCGCCGATGCAGATTATAAATTTACTTATGTTGACGTTGGATGCAACGGTCGTATATCGGATGGAGGGGTTTTCCTAAACTGCTCATTAGGTAAAGGACTAGAGCGAGGTATTTTACATATACCTGATAGTGGACCTTTGCCTGGTAGAGAATTGCCTGTACCATATTGTTTTGTTACTGATGATGCGTTTGCCATGAAACCTTATATTTTGAAACCTTATCCATTTCGTAACCAACCTGCGCCAAATAGAATTTTTAATTATAGGCTCTCCAGAGCTCGCCGTATCGTAGAAAATTCTTTTGGTATAATTGCTAACAAGTTTCGAGTTCTTCGAAAACCTATGAATCTAGATCCGGAAACAGTGACAGATATTGTTCTGGCAATAAGCACTCTGCACAATTTTTTATTAAGGGCACCAACACGTTCCAACTACCTACAATCAGGACTAGTTGATTCTCAAAACGAAGAAACTCGTCAAATAGTACCAGGTAGTTGGCGAGAAAAAGCATTTCTAATAATGTTTTTTTCACTAAATAGAGGTAATCGCAATAATTATACAGTTTCCCAAAAAGAAGTACGGGATGAGTTTAAAGAATTCTTCATGACAACAACTGGTGAAGTTCCATGGCAATACCAACATTTATAATGTTATTATTATTAAGCTATGTATCATTAAATAAATACATCCTCAAATTTTAATTTTTTTGTTACTATAAATTCAAATTCTTATAGCCTTTTAATGTCTCATCCTTGCCAACAACCGGTCAAACAAGTTGTAAAATAAAAAATATCACGTACTAAAAGCTCTATTTACTTACATTTACTGATGACTTGGTTAATGCCATTGAAGACTTTGTGTGACTACTGGTGAGAATAGGGATTAAAAATTTTAGTGCAGCAAAATATGGCCATTTACTTGTGTAAATTTCATCTGCCCCACTTCCACTTTTTGGGTTTTTGTCTTCTTCAGTTCCTGTGACATCTAAAATCTATAATAATCGAAAATCTGTTGTTTTCAAATCTCATTATACTTACTTGGTTCCTTAAATTGTGAAGCTTACGTTGAATTTCTTCGGAAGTGCTATTGAATTCCGCTGCGATCTGCTGTACTATTTTATTTTTTGCATCCCTATTTCTGTATTCATTACTCTTGGTATCCCATAAAACAGTATTTTCCTCATATACTTATCAAACTACAGGTGTCATCTTTTGACCACTCTTTACGAGTAGCTGCCATTCTAAATAATTAACAGCGAGAACTATCACAATACGAAACTAATTCGTAATTTAGAAGTAACTATCTGTTACAAAAATAATACGTTTACATTTGACAGTTAAATGCTACGAGTAAGCTATCTGATAGTAACATGAATACTCTCCGATGCTTACTCGCAAAAGCGTATCGACATGCGAGAACTACTCTCGAGAGTTTCTCGCGCTTGTTAACTCTCAGATGGATACGTACCTTTAAAGCAAGAAAATTTTGTTTTGGTCAAATTTTCAGGTAGAAAGAGAAAAACGACAGAATTTGTTTTTGTATGTGTTGTAGAAGGAATTGAAGACTTTAAAAAGCATTGATACTAAGAGACAAGGATTTGTTGTTGACAAAAATAATTTATCATTTATTAATTTGACCAAATTCTTGGCATTCTTCCAAGACCAGAAATTGCGATGTGTATGATTTCGTTATATTTTGAACACCCCGTTAAATATTACAGAAAAATAGATGTTACTAGTACTTAACTAGTGATTTGGAAATATTATGTCCATTTCATAGTAAGATATAGGGTGTTTTATGGATGTACTATTTTTGATACAATTTATTTAAACATTTTTTTGAATAACCAATTATACTACCAAATAAATCAATATTTTACTATATCCACTTTAACAGTAATTGTGTATCTAAGGTGTCCAGCCCAAAATTTCCTCTTAACCTGTTCACTATTGGTTTACCTAACTTCGTCTCATTTTATTTGTTGAAGACTCTATTTTCAAAAAAAAGTTTAGATCAAACACACCCTTTAGTTGAATATTGTAACTTGTACAATTAATTTTATAAAATGTAATCTATCTTTAATATACTATAAGTTTAACAATTTATGAGATTAAAAGTTTTATTTGTTTGTTTTGATTCAAAGAAGTCTATAGACAAATAATGTATAAACAATACCTATATAAAGGAATATTACGTGTTTCGACAAACATTGAACCATATTTACAGGTAACTAATTGTAATCTAAGTGCCCTCCGTTTATTATAAAATTTCATGCATTTTTAGGAAACGTTTAAAAAAACACCGCACTAATCGTATAGAATAGTATATTCTGTAACAAGTTTGAATATGGCATATTCCGCACGAATGCAAAATAGCCATTCCACACGTGTTGCAGACTATACTTTTCTACGACAGAGAAAGTGTGTATTATATCAATAAAAGAAATGTTAAACAATTTACAAAAGTGATAGTTTTGTTTTCTATTTTAAGTTGGTACCATTTATTTGTAGTGGTAGTTGCAATTTAGGTTAAAGTTAGAAAAAAACAATACCTTTTATTTGCGATTTATTAATTAACAATAACACAACTAATAGTGTTCAGTTGCTTTAGTTTTTTAGTTATTGTTTTATTAAGAACGTTTATTAAATAAATTGTGTATGAAGTTAATGATGGCGGCTTTCGGCACTATACTGTGCTTTCGGTAAGTATATGATTAAAAAATTATTGCATATTATTCGACTTTAATCCAATTCCAGATAATTGATGCGATAAATAAGATGGTAAATAATTGAATTGGTTTTTCTAGAAGCATTGTACCCTAGAGAAATAAAAAGTGTGGCATCCGATCACATTCCTGTGAGATGCATTGGCAGATCTGAAACATTGTCTCATACATTGTGTGTTTCTAATAATTTATATATATTTAAACAAATACTTGAGGAGGTACGCAATTTATCATAAAGTGCAAAGTAAATGCTTGCTTTATTTGTACAATTTGATAAAGTCGATAACTTTCGTTTTAAGGTTTAATTATAAAGAAACCAACTCCTGATGACTAATTTAAAAAAAACAGTTTTCATATAGGAACAGAGGTCAAATTTTTCGACTTGAACGGGGATCCTTCATGGGTTAGGTATGTTGTTGCCAGCTTCGAATGTTGTGCAACTATAGTTAAATCTCAAATGTTCCTTGAAAAGCCCTAAAACCAATGTATTTGAGTGAAAATAATTACTAATGAAATTGGTTTAATTGTTACCTTTGCTAATGTGTGTAAAGTTTCGGAGTTTATTTCATTATTCTTTCATTTATGACAAATTGTCTTCTGAAGATTTCTTAATACTAGAAGGTTTGTTTTGATGAAGTCACGTATTCCTTTACAAAGAATATTCTGGGGTATAACGATACCTTGTGGCTTCTTTAATGTTGAGTTTATATCACTTTAAAATTTATACCTGTTGGAGATAAGTTATAAATGAGTGATGTACTTAATTAAACAACACTTGTCGCTAATTGTAGAACCGTCACATTTAGATGTTACCGTAAATCCAATATCTACAGCACTTGTTTATAAGAATAATTTTTGACTGGTGGATTTTGTCTTAACCCATTTAAGCCCATGGTTGCGTTAACGCAACATTGAAAATAGGATTTTTTTATACCGAAAATCTATTTTTTTGGTCACGACTTTTATATTATCAGATAAAAGGATAGTTGAGGTAACAAATTTATATTTTTTTGAATTTAGACGGGGTTTTTAATTTTGAGAAAAAAAAATAAAAGTGTTCAATATTCGCTTAAAAAGGTTGAGGTAAATATGTATATATTTTTAACCAATGGTTATTTTTTTCTTTATGCTGTGTTAGTATTTTTTTAAAGATACTTCAAATTACAGTATGCTATAAAAAGTTAGTCCATTTTTTTTACTAGTTGACTTCAGAGGGCTTTTAATTGCAACGTTGCGAAAACGCAACATTGGGATAAACAATGAAACTGCAGTGGCAGAAAGCATGATTCATATTCATATTCCTGTTTGAACTTGTCATTTAGTCGTAGTGTATTGTAAACGGTGCGTTTTAGTGTTGATATCTAGTTCTTTAGAGTAAACAAATCCTTCAAATATTATCAAAATTTTAAAATGGTAAGTAAATCAACTGTGCTTATTTTCGATAATCATTTATGGTTTTAGAGCAACAATAAAGACAATTATTATTATACAAGGCCTTTGACACTAAAAGAACTTGAAGAAATTGTAGAAAATATTAGTCTCAATAAAGAAGTGGACATTTGTTACATACCACCTGACGTCGATGATCTAACGGATGAAGAAAATATCGATGAAGATATTGTAGGCGGCCAAGAAAATTTGCCTGCAGATTTGGCGGGAACATTTGAAATTCAATTAGACTCTGAAGTTGTAGTGGAAGATAATAATGATGAAGACATTTTACCTTTACCTTATAAAATACCGAAACTAGAAGACGTTACTTGGTGTAGAACTTCAGTCGACTACGATAGAGATGCTGTGTCAAATGAGCTAGAAGACATAAACAAAATTACTACGGATCTACATGGAAAATCTGTATTTTTATGGAAATGTTTGATCAAAATATTATGCAGTTTATTATTTCAATGTCGATGAAATATTCAAGGGATCACAATCGTCCTCAATTTGGCTTAGAACAAGCTGACCTGGAAATTTTTTTGGGAATATTAATTTTGAGTGGATATCATACCCTTCCACAAGTAAAACTCTACTGGTCATCCGATGAAGATAAAGGTGTTCCGTTTGTAAAAATACCATGTCTAGGAACAGATTTCTAGAAATGAAACAAAATCTTCATCTTGCCGATAATAATCAGCTAGATAAAAACGACAAATTTGCGAAAGTACGGCCTCTAGTGGATCTATTGAACAGAAACTTTTTGAAGTTTGGTATTTTCAGACATCATTTGTCAATTGATGAACAGATGGTGCCTTACTTTGGTCGTCATTCGGCAAAAATGTTTTTAAAAGGAAAACCTGTAAGATTTGGGTTTAAAATCTGGTGTCTCACTTCAAGTGACGGATATTTGTATCAGTTCATTCCATATAGCGGAAAAACAGATAACAGATGCAAAAAAACAATTTTTGGTTTAGGTGAAGAAGTTGTTATCAATCTACTGAAAGTTGTAGAAAATAGATCAGCCCATAAAGTATACTTTGATAATTTTTTACAAGTTATAAATTGTTGGTTTATCTGAAGAATGAAGGATATTTTGCTACTGGAACTATTCGTGAGAATAGGATGCTGAAATGTCCATTAGAAACTAATAAAAGTATAGGGAAAAATCTCGTGGCACCATGGATTCCCGGTACGATCATGTAAACGAAATAAGCGTTGTGCGTTGGAATGACAATTCCGTAGTTACAGTTGCAAGCAATTGTGAGTCTGTAGAGCCCATTCAGTCTGTGAAAAGATACAATCGTAAGGAAAAAAAGATGTCTCTTTACCACAACCGAACATGATTGCCCAATATAACAAATATATGGGTGGTGTAGATTTACACGACAATGCCGTGGCAAACTACCGAATCAATATTCGAGGAAAAAAATGGTGGTGGCCTTTGTTTATTAATTTTTGGACTGTGCTGTGGTAAATGCTTGGAAACTATACCGACTTGTACATAAAGAAAAACCCATTTCCCAGCTAGATTTCAAGTCAGAACTAGTCCGAAGTCTTTTGACTAAAACAAACGTAGAACACAATCCACTAGAGGTCGTGGCTCTACAACATCTTTACCGTCGACGTCTAGATTTGATAACACGGGTCATATAATTGAAAGAAATAACGAAAACTGGAGAAGACGTTGCAGGGTATGCAAAAGCACTACGGTTTATAAGTGCAACAAATGTGAAATCCCTTGCACCCACATTGTTTTAAAACTATCACAATTAATTTAGGAAATCATATAGTACCATAGTTGCGTTAACGCAACGCAAAAAAACTGCTTCTATTGTTTTTTTTATTTTTTTGTTTTTCTTATGTTTATTACTAATTAATTAAATATGTTTCTGTAAAAAAGTTGTACTTAATTTGATTTTTCTAGTAGTGGTCCTAAATGGGTTAATAAGCAAAGCCAATTTAGATTCTTAATGACTTTTCTAAGAAAAACATTTTTTATTTTTAACCACAACATGAGCAATAAGGTTAAACTTTTCGACTTACGAATTATAACGAAGAACTCATTAAATACTTAATTGAACACTCTCTGTTCATAAATTTTACAGGTTTATTGTTCATAGTTGTGGTTAGTTTTTTAACGTCTATCATATGGGACCATATTAATTTACAGTATACAGATTTCGATACTTTCATCATTGAATGAAGAATTGGCAATGACTAAAATAATTTGTGTAATTTTATAGGAATAATAAACTATGAACAATGTATTTTTAATTGATTCGAATCCTCCTTGTATATGGTACCAGCCACACAATCATTTCAAACAACAATATATTTGGAGGTTAAATCTTTTGGAACTTAATTTTAGGTTTATAAGTTCTAAACATGAATTATAGTAAAACTTAAAAATTAAATTGTGTTATTTATAACTGGTTTTACTTCAATCGATTATCGCCACGAGATGGCCGTACCTGTGTTCATTCCATAACTAGAACGAGAATATTCTCGCACGGTGTTGTAGAATGTAACTATTCTGCATTTAAAAATTGTTCCAGAATGTTACTAATCTAGAATCGGAGTAGAAAAAAGCTATTGCGATCCAATCAATTAGTTTTTTATATCTGTTGTAGTTTTTGACCTACTGAACAAAAGATGTAATAGGTACAAAGGCTAATAATGGACAATTATCAAGTTATAACTATCCAAACATGAAAAATTTGGGCTGCCGAATAGTCAGATCTCGAAAAATATGGATTTTTTGAAATTTTTTTAGAATAAAAATAGTAGTGTTTTGAATGTCCTTGAAAGCTCCCTAAACAAAGGTGAATTTAGCTACACGAATATAATAAAAAATAGACATTTTTGTAGAAGATTTTTGTTTACGAAGCTTTCAAGGTTATTAAAAATTCACAAATAATGTCATGAACTAACAGATCTTGTAAAACCCTACTATTTTTGTTTTAAACATTTTTCAAAAAAATCAATACCTTCCGAAACTTGACGGCAGCCAAAATTTTTCGTATTTAAGTGGTTATAACTTAATAATTGTCTATTATTGAGATTTGTGCCCATTACATCTTTTGTTCAGTTGGTCATATGGTACAACATATGTTGTAAACTAACTACAAGTAACTATTCTGAAATTATTCAAGTTTAAAATAAAACAAAAAAAAAACATATCTTTATTTATAATTAAATTATTTTATTAATTTATAAACAATACCTATATGAAGTAATATTACGTGTTTTGACAAGCATTGAACCATATTTACAGGTAACTAATTGTAAATCTAAGTGCCTTCCGTTTATTACGAAATGTCATGCTTTTGTTAGCAAACATTTAAATAAATCACTATGTCTTTAAAAAGTAAAGAAAATTTTCTACAAAAGAAGAATAATAAGGTGCTACACTTACAATCAATTAATGTTATACATTAAGCATTTACAAACAAACAATTAACAATAAACAGAGAAAGCGCCAATAAATACTGCTCTAAATCAAATTACGGTTAAAACCAACTTTGATTATAACTACTTCATTTAAGGTAGAAGATGAAAGCAGAAACGGAAATTTCAGCACTAATTTACATAAAAATTAGGTAATTTAAGCAAGATAAAGAATTAATTGTTAAATTATCACACCATTAAACAAGTTTTTGTGGACATTACCAACACAGGTTCAATGCTAAAAATGCAAGATTTTAGAAACGTTTAGAATTTCTATTTCAAAAATGTATTCATATTTTCTTTTTAACTGTAAAAATGTATTGTGCGTTATTCAGGAAGTATTTCTGTAAAAATAGAACGCAATTTGTTTAAAATCCAACAAAAGCTTGAAAGTGATGCTTTTATGTATATCCAATACTGTTAGATCGGTTTAGAAAGTTACGATTTAGAAAATACATAATAGCCCACTGGTCATTTTAGTGTTTACATCGTGCTTTATAGGTTATAAGAGAAATGTTGAAAAGTGTACAGCATTGGTTTATAGCATTATTTATTAATGTTTGCTTCAAACTAAAAATTAACGATGAACTAGTCATGTGAATAATACAAGTAAACAATCAAGAAAACTATTATCTTTTTTACATGGAAACTACTTATTAAATGTTACTTTTCATTTCAAAAACCAAATAAGATTGCATTACATGCTTACTAAGCGTTGCGTAAGAATTCATTCATAAAATTATAGTGTAGGTGCTTGATTACAGACAGACATGACAAGAACATAATGATTTCATTTTATCCTCGTAAACGCTAAATCTTTTTTTACTAACAATTAGCGAGCACTTTATAACAAATTAATTAATTTACTGTTATGCTCTATTAGGTATATGTTTTATTGTTCAATGTTTTTTAAATAAAATTTTATTATTCCACTTAACTAAAGTAAACTAAACACATTTGAATAGTATACGCTTGAGCACCTTCCATACATTCATTATAAAACGTTAATTTATTATTTTGATATAGTACATCGAAAACTAATCCTTATCTAATTAAAGAAAATCAATTTTATTTAACAAAAGATGTGTCTAAGATTTTAAACTAATTCGCACATTAACACAACACAATGCTGTTCTAATTAACCTAGAAATACTTAGCAAACTCACTTGCGCAACTGGTATAATAAATAATTTAGATTAATTTTTAAATAATTGTCAAACTCTCCTTGGTTACTATAAAAAAGTAATTAAAACTTTCTGCGCACCAAAAGGGTAACATTAAAAGAAATTCGCCTTCATTGTTATGCTCTTGAGTCTTGAATTATAAAATCAATTGTTGTTTGGACTAATTCCGAACAATCATTATTTTCTCATCATTTTGGAAATTAACATATTTACTTTTTGTTTAAATGTGGGTCTAATATTTTTTTTACTGCTGATTTAATATTGAAATAAAAAAAAATTATCGTACTGAAACTGTTAAAGCAGTTAACGCTTTGTTTAAATATTGGTTGTTTACTGTTTAAATATTGGATGTTAGATTACATGGTTAAAAATGTAAAATAAAATGTGGGTTCAAAATAAATTACTTTTGTTTATGCAAAAGTTAAAAGCAATTTAAACAAAAAAGGACGAATTAAATTGGGTTTTCACCCTAAAAGTTGGTGATAAATGCGTTTATCACGAGGTTAACCTTCAATTAACACAAGTTTGTTGAAGCTCACGTTACGAATGGAAACAGAAAACACTCAACACGATTGATTAAATTTAAAAAAGTCCGATCGTTACCGCTTGTGTGCGCGACGAAAGTTTCCGAAATTTAGCACTCGAATTTACGAATAAATAAAAGTATAATTATAATAGAAAACACTAATAGCACCGTATTTACCCCAAAACCTATTTTAATACTTTACTAACATGAATCGGAATCCATTAGTGTAATTAAGACAATATGGAATTTCACTGTCGGTATTCGTTGCTTATGACCGATGACCTTCCATCTGACTTCATACAGAAGACCAGATAAACAACCGCGATTCCCAGATCCCACCATTCCGTTCGAATGTGAATTTCTTGCAGTAACCCTGATTCTTGTACTGAACTGGTCCATGCGACATAGATTGCAAAAGGCGTATCCTGAAGATATAAAATCTTCCTTCCTCTTCAAAGTTGTGCATTCGTTTTGCAAACGGCCATGTAACAAGAAGCTTAAACCAAATAATTATTTTTATAAAAAATAGTATTCGATATTAAAAACTAGTGACAAAATGAACTCAAAAGTGTATTGTGCTGTGTTAGGACTTTGTCTCGTTGCCCTTTGTAGGGCCGGACCTGCAATCGAAAACAACAGCCCACGACACATTGACAACTCGGTAAGAACTACTTTAATTGAACTTTATTTATCACGCAATTAAATTAATAAAGTAACGGTGGTTATTTACTCGCAAAGGCTAACGGTAATATTAATTTAAAAAAAGAAGTTATATTTTCGCGAATTTAAACAATTATTATTTATAGGTTCATGCAAATGAACATTCGAGCATAGAAGAAACCCTTCTGAAAAAATTGAACACGAAATGTACAAACAACGACGTTAGTTCTTGCATGATGCTAAAGTTGGTCACTTATTTCAATAGATTATTAAAAAATCTTCAATCGAATTTGGCGATGTACAAATTACACAAACTTCTGCCGAAATCGCAACGCAAGACACCTCGAGGAGTATTAACACCGAAAACATGTCCGAAGAAGCTCAACTTAGCGAAGTTATCGGAAACAAAGTTTGGAGTTTTATTAAAACACGCTCTTTAAAGTGGAAGGTACAGTAACACTAACGCATTTTTTAATACTCTTTAGATTTGGTAAATATGCAAACGCTCTTCTTGACTACAGCATAATTTACAGTTGCAGCGCGTATGCTTAAGTTTAATTAGAACTGCAATTGAGCAACTTACATCTGTTGCTTCCGAATTTCAAAAGACAAAGTTTTATGCAAGCAGATTTCATTATTAACCGCTCTCATTAAATTTATTTTGTTCCAAGGTTTTACAATATTTCAAATAAATTTAACGCTACATCCGTTTTCAAATATAATTAGAAGTAAACATTTTTTTCAGCTACAAACTTGCGGTTTCTTGTTTGTTAACATTTCAATTAATGAATATAGCAAAAAGTATTTGTTTTGTTTAATGAATATTAAATTAATGTTACGTTTAGGTTAGTGACGATGCCGACTTGGTAATTTCCGGAGGAAACGGCAAGGATGGCTCATTTAATTTTGGGTTTTCGGTAAAACCGGACCCTTCTAGCGAAGGAGACGCGAGAAAAAAGAAAGACAGTGGATTAGGCGCTTTAGTTGGAGCGGTAGCTCTCAAAATAGGATTGCTTAAAGCTTTAGCGTTTAAGGGATTGGCGTTGTTAGTTGGAAAAGCTTTGCTTGTGAGCAAGGTATAGTATTCTGAGGAATACGAAGTTTCAAACAATGACGCAATCTAATTTTAGCTTGCTCTTGTACTGGCGTTAGTAATTGGTCTTAAAACTTCTTAGTCACGGTAAGCACGTAACGTATGAAGTGGTAGCTCACCCTCATCACGAACATCATCACGAACACTCGTTCAGTGGTGGCGGTCATGACGGGTTTGGCCATGGTGGAGGACATGGAGGGCATGGTTGGGGAAGATCCATGGACGGTGCGGAATTAGCATACAGAGGACAAAAACCTTCTGCTTAAGACTTAAGCAACGTTAAAAATTTTAATTACCATATTGGTGATTACCGAAGTTATTTATTGTTATTTATTTTATCTATATTTTGTTATTTTAATAACTACGTTCAAATGCAAAGGTTGTCTAATAAAAGTTTTTGTTCATAAAATCGTTGTCTACTTATTGCTTAATTAATTTTGTCAATTACGTCTACAGTGCTTAACATATTCTCATCTATAATAATTCATTTCTAATTTTAATTAAATAATTAAATCAAACAGCTGCTATTTAAAATTAAATCTAGAAATTAAAGTATCTACATAAAATACAGAAGTCTTCAAAACGATCTTTAAAGCGGATTCTTCATCGTACTATTTATTCACTTTCGCAAACTTAATTGTTTCGGATCACAGAATGTACATTTTTTCCATTTATTCACTTTATATGTTAGCCGTAATTGATTACTGTCCCTAATTAGAACATTCTTTACAATAACTGTTTTATACTAACCTAGCAAATGTTCCCTAAAACATTTAGTTTCAAATTCATCTTTCATTAAAATTTAAATTAAATTCGAACATAATTGATAGATATGTGTTTAAAATGTTTCCATTTAAAATTTTTCTATTTATCTTAAATATCTTAGTTGTATAACAAATTGGAATCTGATCCACACTAATTGAAATTTCAGCCTGGGCTAATAGATTAATAACAAAATTTACATAAATACACTGAAATTGTATGTTTATGTTTGTGTTACAACCACAGGCATTTATAGAAATGATAACAAATGTAATCTCATTTAACACAGTCAATAATAAATGCGATTTAATAAAAAGATTTCTTAAAATATAATTCTAAAATTATAAAGATTTTTATGTAGATTTATCTTCTATATACGAGGGATTGTGATATAAGCTTATCAAACTTTAAAATAGGGAAAAGTTTGTATTAAATTTTTATGGCTGACAGCTAAAGTTTTTGTTTAAGCAAGCTTAACTTTAGAAAAAAGTGTTTTATATATCAGTTTTACTAACATTTATAAATTAAAATATTTATTAATAATAATTTCTTTGTAGCAGTAAAAATTTTATTACAAAAAGCGATGAACCAAACTGAACCAAAGTTTATTAACAGAAAAATAAATATAAATTGTGGATTTCTCCAAATTAACATATAAATGTTAATAGACAAAAGCATGTAAACAATAACATACACATTTACAATTTTATTTAAACGTCGAATACATTATGTGTTCTAATAATGTTCAAATTATATTTGACATACTTTTAAAATAATTAAATAATAATAAAAACAAAAATTAAAAATTATTTTTGTTAAAGCTTGTTAATGAAGTTTGATACAAATTTACCTAGTATTTCTTTACATTTACAAAACCTCTATCTCCCAGAGTTAGTGAAATCCACATATAGAGATTATTGTGTGAACATATTGTATAGAAGATAGAAATATGACCCAAAATGTATGATTACCATATTGTGTGTTTTAAGAAAAAGAAAGTGTTTGATACACAACATAATATTTGGAAATGTCACTTTTTATGTTTTCATACAAGCACCTCCAAAATTGGCACACTCATTTCTTTATAGTACTAAATACAGATTCATTACTGACTTATAGAGGGCGCTAGTTACAATCCACTTCAGCATATCTCTCTCCGTTTTCGGGATTTTTATCCATAAAGAATTCAATCACATTGAAATATTATATTTTGTTTACACTTTTTACTTAAAACGATGAAGAAATATAATAAAACTAGTAAGTAATAAAATACAAGGCGTTTCATTTAAAATAAGGCTCATATTACTTATTGAATAATCCAATAATTAACCTGTACATTCTGAACACCCTGTAAACCCTGTAAAGGTCATGGAATCCATTCATCTAATATCCGATGTTAAGAGTAAATTTGTTATGATTTGTTGGATAAGACATTGAATTTTTTTTATTACTCTATATTTTAAGAAAAGGCGACGTAACTCAGAACACTCTGTGTTTAGGAATAGGGTACCATTATAAAAATATACTTTATTCTTACGGGCAATCAAAAACGCAATAAAATATTGTATAATTTAAAATAATTTTAAAATGTAATATTTTTCAACCTGCAAGCTACTAAAATGACAAAACTTGTACGACCTTTACCGTTTTGCTATAAATCCCCGTCCCTTTGGTGGTGATTTACCCTGTATATACATTTTGTAAGAAGTCCTTTTTTATGCAACTGAATTGAACAGTTCCATTATATCTGAGTATTTTAGCTCATCTGAATAACGAATAAGATGCATTCACGCCACTAACAGAATCCAATATCAACAAGTAGGAGCTTTCTGGGATTGACCTCAACTTAGTGCAATCGCGAAAACGGGCTTTTAAAAGATCTCACTTGTTTTTACAACATTATAAAATTTGTAAATATTTAATACAAAAATATACAAAAAGTATAATTTCTAAATCTAATAGAATATTTTAACGTGGTAAATATTTACAAACCTCTTCTAAAAGCTTGGCCAGAAAGTTTCAATATCGTTTTTCTTCATCCATGTGTATATATTGGTGATTTCAATTGTCATAACACATTATGGGGCTACATAGACAATGGATTAACGTTACAAACGTGGATGAAGTTTCACATACATTTAGTATACAATCCAAAAAAACATCAAAACATTTTACTCCGGTCGATAGCAAAACGATTACAGCCCGGACCTGTGTTTATTGTCAATGGATCGTGACACATGGTTCTATTACAATCAAAATGTATGGTATTAAACGATTTTTCAAGAAGTCAAAATAGACTTTCCTTATTACAAATTGGACTTTAAATTCCAATTGTAGAATCTTTAGAAAATCTAAGATGGAATTTTTAAAAAACCTAATTTGATGAACTACAGAACATGTCTCGATTTTATTCTTAAATGGATACCACCGGTTTCTGATAATTATTTTAGGTTTGTAGGTGTTAAGTGTGCACCATATAAATTAATTCTAAGTGATTTGATATTAAACGTCAAAGCTGTCGTTACGTTCGGCGTGCGTTAATTTAAATGGTAATTAATGTTCAGTAAATTTATGTATCTACCTATTTTTATTTCTACCTATTTTTTTTTAAATTAAACGTTTGATAAACGTACTAATTAAACTTAGGGCCAAATTCAGAGACGTTCCTAATATCAAACTCACACTCATTCAGTTAGTCACTAATTCCCGACTCAAGTTAGTTTGAGTGTATCTCACCCTCACATTTGGTATTCACAAACAATCGTAAATAAGTGACTAAAGTGAGTGCTGTTTGAGTGGATAATCTGTCAAAAATGTTGTTGGGGTAACAATTGGTAATGGAAATGTTACTAAATAACTAAATCGTCAACTTCAATACAAATAATTTCACCTAGCGTAATAACCTCACTTGTCGCGTATTTTGTGTATGTAGTTAGTTGTCGATTTGTTCGGCTCGAGTTTCATTCCGTTGATTGTTTCACTTGTTATTATTTTTGTTGTCGTTACTCTTGTTATTATTATTATTCTTGTTATCGCTATTATTGTTATCGTTGTGTTGTGACCACCATGAGTTCGAAAAGGGCATTTATGACGGGAGAAGAAAAGAGTTTTTTGAAAGAACTTGTTACAAAAAATACAAGTATTATCGAATCGAAGAAGACAGATGCAGTATCTGTCTCCGAAAAAAAAAGAGGATGGATTGCTATTGCTCAGAAATTCAACGCAATAGGAGAACATTTCAATGTAAGTTTTTTTCTGCAGTTCTAATTATAATTTTATACCACTTCGAACTTATTAGAGAACTCCAGAACAACTGCGTAAAACATGGGAGAACATGAAGTCTCGTAGAAGGAAGGAGTTGGCTGCCGAAAAGATAAACCGCATGGCAACAGGTGGTGGACCATATCAACCACCAAGTGATGGAACAGATGCGATTGTTGATGAGGTTTTAAATATAGTCGATATAGAATTAAAAGACATCATCGATAGCGATACTGTGACATGTCCAGCTGAAGAAAATGTGGATGAAGTGAATATACAAGTTGTGCAACCAAAATTGATAGGTAAGCACACTGTTAACAGTCATATTTAAAATAGTCAAAATGATAAACATATGTGTATAGTTATTAAATGGTTATATTTAAGATGTACCGAATATGGGACAATCAGCATCAGGAAGCCACATTGCACCTACAAGGAGTTACAGAAGGCCCCAAAAAGATATATTTCTAGAGGTACGGCTATCGAACAGGAGTTGGAAGTACGAATGGAACGTACAAAGAGATTGGCCGAGCAAGATGAGGAATTTCATCAATTAAGAATGGAGGAGCAGTTAATCAAAATCGAAATTACAAAAGAAATATTAAAACAAGAAAAATTAAAACCGAAAAATTATTAAAATAATTGAATACAATTTTTAAATAAATATTATAACAATACAAGTGTAATATTAATTAATTAATAAGAGAAATGTCTAAGAATAAAAGCAGCCCGAATTGCATTTCCAGGTAACTGCACGGGCGCTGGTGGGTTAGGTACCATGTTGTTAGGAATTTGTTGTTCCACATATTGTTCGCCTTGGTTTATTGCTATGTTGTGCAAAACAGCTGAAGCTGCGATTATTCTGGTAATTGTTTGGGTTTTGTACTGTAAGGCATGTGTTAAACAACGAAATCTGCCTTTCCATATACCAAATGTTCTTTCAACAACATTTCTTGTTGTAATATGTGCAGCATTATACCTGTGCTCAGGTCTAGTTGTTGGATTTAGAAGAGGTGTATACACATATCTAGTTTGTGCATATGCACTATCTCCTAGTAAAATCCCCGGTAAATCGCCACGTTGTAGGCGCATACACACGGAACTGCTATTAAAAATTCTGCTATCGTGTGCTGAACCAGGCCAACGAATCACGATGTCAAGGATTTCATATCGAGGTCCAGCAACCACTTGCACATTTAAGGACATCCAGCCTTTGCGGTTTCTGTAGACTTCTCCATTTTGCCCACCGGGGCTTTTTATTGGAATGTGAGTTCCATCGACACAACCGAGGACTCCAGGAAAACCTGATATTTCAAAAAACCTGGTTTTTATGTTTTGAAAGCCTTCGTTATTGTTTGGAAACTTAATTTGTTGTCTCAGATGTCTTGATAATTGGTCACCCACTTCATGAATGATTCGACACATCGATGACTGACTCACCATCAAAAGATCACCACAAACCCTCTAAAATCATGTAGTTAATGAAGTGACATATTCAACAATTACTTGACTTACTTGATAGCTCCCAGATGCGAAAAACGAAGGGCACAATAGATTTTTAAAATTGGTGGCACTGGAACTCCACGATTATTGTTAAGTTCTTGTATAGGATATACTACTGGTAAAATAATGTTTATGATGGTATGCCTTGAAAAGCGGACTCTTTGCAGTAGTTCTGTATTAGAATATCTTTCTAGAGGATTCTCGTTATCCCTCAATATATTTCTACATAAAATCAAGTATCTATTCTATGTGTGCTTGATTATTTCTCACCTTGGTACTACCAAATATGGATCGTCCTCCACATAGCGAATAAATTCAACAAAATCGTTATCCATAATGATGTATATTAAAATATAAGGTAAATACAAATATAACTATCTTACTAAACTACCTATGAAACTATAATGTTATGTACACCTCCACTAAACTATAATTATTTTGGAACAATTACGTTATTACGAATTACTACAAAAATATTAATGCTATAACTAATTTTATATACTACAATAAGTCAAAACTATGAATATAATTTTAAAAAACGCTACCTGTCAGGCTAATTACAAACAAAAATACAAAAACAAGGTGAACATAACCAATTATTTTGAATTAGTGGAAGTTTAGGGTGGTCCAAGCTTGGCTAAAATCTCCCTTAATTTTCACTCACTAGTTAGGAACATTTTAGTCACTCATTGCTCTCTATTCGTTTCTGAATACCGTTTACTGAGGTTAGGGAGCTATAAGCAACACATGAGTGTGAGTGGGCTTTTAGAACGCTCTCTGAATTCGGCCCTTAAACTAGCATTTAAACCAAAATTTAATAAAAATATTGCCATCCTAGCAATTATAGTTCAAAATTCCCTAAATTTAAAAACTAGCGAAATTTTATTTTAAATATACCACTAGATGGGACAGCATGCTACGCACGCGTATAGTAGGAAGGGTTACAATAAATTGACAATGCGATAAGCATATGAGTTGAAGCTGTGAGTTATAGTAATGAAACGAAACAAACGTGAGTCGAGAACCGTGCGGACGGACGAGACCAGGGCGGCACCACCTTGACAGATTTTAATATATATGATTATTTAAGTGCTCGAATGTTTGTGTTTTTTTTAAATGTAAAAATACAATATACCCATAAACGCAACTCAGTTTAAAATCGCACCCACGCACTCGATTTGTGGCTCGTTTTCGAAATTGTACTCGTTTTATAAAATGCGTCTTCTGAAACTGGTTCTTTAATACTCTGTTTGGGTTTGATACATTCAGACATACGTGGACTAATAAAAACTAAATCATTTGGTTGCGCAAAATGTTTCGTTGCGTTTATTGACGATTATTCGCGTTATACAGAAGTTGTTATGCTTTGCAAAAAGTCTGACGTTAACCAGGCTTTTAAAAAATTATCAAGTAAAGCAGAAAAACTAACGGGTATGCGCATAAAGAAGCTTCAGACTGATAACGGAAGAGAATACCTATCTGGGGAGTACAAAAACTTTCTTCCAAGCGAAGGAATAGTACATCAATTATGCTTGGAATATACACCCCAGCAAAATAATGTCACTGAAAGGGCCAATCAAACCCTCGTTAAAATGGCACGGTGCATTATGTTGCAAGCAAATCTTGTTGATTCAGCAGCAACTTTTTTAGGAAATAGATGTGCAACGAAATGTCTAAATGGAATTACACCAATTGAAGCGTAGGAAAAAAGAGGGCCATACGTTAGTTTTCTACGAATTATTGGTAGTAAAGCGATAGCGCTAATTAAAAGGACAGGGTGAAGAGGAACATTTCAACCGAAAGGTGATGAATACGTGTAAGTAGGTTATTCGGGTGAGTCTAAAGCTTACCGTCTGTGGAAGCAAGGAACAAATATTGTTATCAAGGCTTGAATCGTAATGTCAATTGAAAACATCGAACCTACACAAACATCCAGAGAAATTTTTATACTGGCACAACAAGACAAGTTACAAGAGGAAAAGAACAAGAAAATGAAAAAGTTAGTATTAAAGACAAGTATCAGTTAGATGTTAAAGAACGTTTTCTAGAAGAGAGGTATGACATGGATAACAAAAGGATAAATATTTATGGCTACCTGCAATGGAAGAAGAGTATTACACTTTACAGCAAAACAACACATAGATTCTGGTACCTAGGCCAACAGAGAAGAAGATTTTAACAAATCGTTGGGTGTTCAAAACAAAGTTTGACGAAAATAGAAAAGTCAATAAGTATAAGGCAAGACTAGAGCCCGAGGAAATACTCAAAAGCATAGAATTGATTATGAAGAAGTATTTTGTTTGATGACAAGGTATGAAACAATTTGTACTTTTCTAGCAGCCTGTGTAAATCAAGAAATGCATGTTCATCAAATGGATGTAGTTTCGGCTTACGTGCAAAGTGATCTACATGATAAAGTATATATGGAACAACCTGAAATGTTTGTCGAAAATGGTAAAGGAGAAAAAGTTTGTAAGTTACAAAAACAGTTGTATAGACTAAAACAGTCAGGTCGAGAATGGTATAATAAACTAAACAATTTTTTGGAAAAAGTAGGTGGTAAAACTACTCATGTACATCTGTGCGTGTATGTATTTGGTGAAAGCGATAAACTGGTCATTGTGTTAGTTTATGTTGACGAATTAATTTTAGCGGCCAAGCAGCTGCAAAATTTTGAATCGTTAAACTCGAAATTGAAGGCATCATTGAAGATAGTAGACCTTGGTCAGGTAAACAACATCATTAGTATCGCTGTGGAACGAGAAGGTGCAACAGGAAGAATTCATCTTTCGCAGAAGAGGTATGTTAGACAATTAATGTAAAATGGAATTTGGACAACGTAAAAACGGTGTCAACTCCTTTTGAACCGAATTCAAAAATATCCAAAGGACTGTCTCTCGCAACAAAAGACGTATAAAAAACTGGTTGATGGCCTTATTTATTTAACAAATGCAACGCGGCCAGACCTAGCGTTTGCAGCTGGTACTTTAAGCCGTTACTGTTCTGATCCAAGAAAAAGTCATTGGATTACAGTAAAACGTATTTTGAGATACTTATACTCAGTATGGTTTTACGTACGTTAAAGATGAAGCCAATCTTAAAGTTTATTCAGATTCAGATTGGGCGGGTGATATCGATGATCAAAAGTCGTGTACTGGTAATGTTCTAATATAAGCTGGACGTCCAATCAGCTGAAAATCAAAGAAGCAATCTTTGGTAGCCTAATCAACCATGGAAACAGAGTTATTTACGTTGAAAGGCTTTTGGATCATATGGGTTTTCATAAATATGCAAAACCACCGGTAAACGTTTATTGTGATAATCAGAGTGCAATCAAATTATCCAAAAATGCTGTATTTCATAAACAAAGTAAATATATAGACATACGTTTCTATTTAATTCGTGAATCGATAAAAAATAAGTTAATTGTCATTAATTATGTAGAAACGAATTGTATACTTGCGGATGTTTCAACTAAATCATTAACGAAATGTAAACATCACTTCTGTATACAGATGAGGAATCTAAATTTGTTGTAATTATAGTTATGTATTTCTTTAGTAGAGGGCACTTATTGATAGGAGGAGTGTTGGAATATTTATGCATATCTATACGTGCTCACTAGGGTGGGTCGAAAAAATTTTTTTCCGAATTTTGATTTGTAATAGTGGGGAAAACATGACCTGGGTAGAGACTTAAAACGTATATATTTATTTTTATTAATATTAACATTAATTACCCGCGCATGACGTTTGAAAATCCGAAAAAATTGTTAAAATTTGATTTATTTTATCAGAGTTTATTGTATAAACTACAAGGCGTAAAATAATATAGCATTCTTATAAACAGAGTTACACGTAATACAAATAATAATCAAACCAAAATATTAGAATAATCGTGCCTATAGTGCGGGGGAGGAGTGGGAAAAGAGGGCGTAGCCTGTCGATCACGCGTCATTGTCTCAGTACGCCTAATTAGTTCCGGGAGAAAGGTCGCACGCATTTATCTATTTTTTCGCTATTTTAATAAGATTTTGTTAGTTTTGTGACGTTGTGCATTATGGAGATTTCAAATAATACCCGAAAATCCACAAGTTGTCCCATTTTTGGAGCTCCGGAAGAAATTAACGAAAATCAATTACCCACTTACAAACAAGTTATGAAATATTACAATTTAGTAAGACATCAGCTTAAACTTGAGAACAATTCAAAAAAAGAGCCATCCATTAATGAGATATCTGAAAAAGTGTCATCTAAAGTTGAATATTTGTGGAGAAAAGGGTCTATTCCTACTGTATCTCATAATCGTGTGATGCAATTAATTAAAAGTTACCACGCGAAGTGTAAAAATTTATTAAAAGCTTTGAAGCGTTTATCAGAAGAAAAGATTCAAGATTTTCATAGAAATTCCGAAAGACTGTTTGATTTAAGTTCATGTAAGTGTAAAGATTTAGAGTTATGCAAATGTTCCAAAGACCAAAAGATTCCTAAAGAAGAACGAGCTTTTTTAATAGATCAGAGAACAGAGAGAAAAATGATTATAGGAACTGTTGATTTATTGACAAGTAAAAGGAAAAGAAAACTGAGTGATAGAAAAATTAAGCTTAAATCCTATTACGATTCTAGCGTTTGTGAACCGGGCCCTTCTCATGAAAATCCTAATACCTCTATAACGTCTGAAAGTAGCGATGAAGAACAAACTTTGCCCTCGCCCTCAAGTTCATCAAAACCAGCATCAAAAAACCTAAAATAGCATCTCTCAAGAATTTGTCAGCTATCTGTGACCGATACGGGTTATCCGACAGAGCAGCTGCTGCTGTCGCTTCTGCTGTTTTGCAAGATGTGAAAATCAACAACGAAGTAATCGATAAGTCAAAATTGCGACGAGCGAGACAAAAATTACGGAAAGAAACCTTATCTCACGGCCAACTAGATATTATTCCTGCTTTATTTTTTGATGGACGAAAAGACAAGACCCTGAAAATTGTTATGAAAGGGGAAAAAATAACGCTCAACATCCGTGGAAGAACATATTTCAATAATTAAAGAACCGGGATCGGTTTATGTCGGATATGCCGTCCCAAGCCATGGAACTGCAAAAGGGCTGGAGTCTGCTATCTTTCAAACAGTAACAGGTCAACTGAATATGTCTCTAGAGGATACTCTTGCCATAGGTTGTGATAGGACGGTAATCAATACGGGCAAATACGGCGGAGTCATACGGCTCTTAGAAAAGCGTTTACACCGACCACTTCAATGGATCATATGCCTTTTGCACTTAAATGAACTGCCCTTAAGACATTTATTTGCAAAACTTGATGGCACCACAACAGGACCTAATACTTATTCAGGTGCTATCGGAAAGTTATTAGATGATTGCGAGAAGCGCCCGTTGTCGTGTTTGAAAAGATAGAAGGTATGTTACCAAACATTTCAAATGTAAAAGACCTTAGTTCTGATCAACGTTACCTTTATGATATCACATCAGCCGTCATAAGTGGTAAGTGCTCTTCTGATTTGTCTAATCGCTCTCCGGGAAGAATGTCACATGCCAGGTGGCTAACAAAGGCCAACAGGATTTTGCGCTTATATGTGTCTACCGAGATACCCACAAACGAACTGAAACAACTCGCTACTTTTGCAGTTAAAGTATATGCTCCTATTTGGTTCGAAATCAAATCAAATCCGACATATAAAGATGGAGCAAGGCACTTTTGGAAGTTGGTATATAATTGTCGACATCTTCCGCGAGAATTAAAGAGTGTTGTTGATCCTGTAATAAAGCGAAATGCTTTTTTGCACACCCAGAAAATTTGCTATTGTCTATGTTATCTGACGAACAAAAACATGTGAGAGAACTTGCTGCTAGACGCATTTTAAAGGCAAGGAAATCATCTGAATCCCTTCAGCTTCGAGTCTTTGAAGTGCCTAAGATAAATTTAAACGCTTCGTCTTACATCGATTTGATAGACTGGCAGCAATCTTACTCGCAACCACCTATATTGACCAATGTTCCGGATAAGACTTTTCATTCCCTAGTTGAGTCAGGTGGTGATGATGAAGTCCTTTTCTGCGGCTACCATGTCATACTCAAGCTGTGGAGCGGGCTGTAAAAACAGTAACAGAGGCATCTATGCAGCTATGCCACAAAACAGCAAGAGAAGCTTTAATTAAGAATAAAATTATTTCACGAACGCTTATGCCTAAGTTCGAAAGTAAAAAGATTTTAACGTGATTTGAAGATATTTTATTTTTATTTTGTCTTATTATTTGTTTATTTTTCTTTCTTAATAAAAAAAAATAGTCCAAAAGCACTTTATTTTATTAGTTTACGTAGTTGTTTTTCCTATGAGCCACGAGAAATGGATTTTCAAATAATTCTCAAGAAAAACAAAAAATCAGTTTTTCAAACTCAATACGCGGGTAGAAGGGGTTAAACTAAAAATATTTTTTTTCGTTATTTTTTCATAAAAGCATGTGGGTCACGTTTTTTTACTATTACAAAACATATTAGACAATTTTATTTTTTCCATACAAAAGCGACCCACCCTAGTGCTCACCACAGCGGGTGTCATGTGTTACGACGTATGTGCGCCAACGTACAACGTATGTATTAATTGAATAAAGAGGCGAGTTGTTGCTCGATGTGTGATGTGCGCCATTTTTATATGTTTATAGAAAAACCATTTATTTTATGCTTTATAAATAAAGTTGTTTCCATGAATAGGCCCGTAAAGTAGAGAAAATAACCAGGAAACAAAACATCAGAAACCGGCATTATAATAAATTTTAATCATGTGACACACAAAAATAATTAAAGATATCCCTACTCTTTTGTCCACAAACGGACTAATTTTGATCAACATCAACAAATACTTGCAGCAACTTAACGTACACCCTTCACTACAGTTCAGTGATGTATGGAAAAAAGTCACGGCTGTGGTTGCTAAACCTAAAATAAATACACTTACCTGTATAGAGATGAAAGATCACTGACGGTTAAAAGACACAGAAGAAATTGCTAAAATCTTAGCGATTTAGTTCCAAAGCGTCAGCTCGTCGGCAAATAACAATCATACCTTTATCGTTTCTAAACAGGAAAGAGAAGAAACTGAGCTAGATACTTATTTTAATGAAACCTACGACTACAACTTACCTTTCTCCATTCAGGAACTTGATGTGGCCATAAATGCATTGAGGCAGACACAATTTCAAACGAAATATTGAGAAACCTGTCACCTAAAATGAAAGAAAAGTTACTAGAACTCTATAATAACCTCTGGGATAAGGATACCTACCTGATAGAATGGAAAAAAGCCGTTGTAGTGCATATCCTCAAAAAATCTAAAGATCGCACTTTTCCTGCAGCTTTAGTGCTGCGTGGGCAAGCTGATGCAGTAAGTTGCAATGGTTCCTGGGAAAGAATAAATTGTTAGTTTCTTATCAGGTGGGTTTTCGTAAAAACAGATAGACTATGGACCAACTCGCATTATTAGAAAACTATATCCAAGATGCATTCAAAAATTGGAAACATCAGGTTGCGGTTTTCTTCGAGATATGGCATGACATAGATACATAAAATATTACAAAAGCTGCACAACTATGGAATCAAGGTAACATGTTAAAATTTGTTAGTTCCTTTCTTACACGCAGCCAATTTTAAGTAAGACTGGAAAACCATCTCTCCACTACTCGGATCTTGGAAAATGGCTCACCACAAGGATCCACCCTCAGACGCACATTATTTGCTCTTGCTGTAAAGAATTTGGCTACAAGTAAAGATCCGCATGTCTTTAAGTATGTCTATAAGTAGACGACCTGGGTATCATGCTATCTGGAAAAACGGTAGGTCCCATCACACGCAAACTACAGGGGTTGAGAAACAAGATAATTACAAACTGAGAAAATCTAGGTTCTACATTGTCTTACGAAAAAACTAGCTGCATGGTTTTTGATTCGAAATTAATCTGGGTTTTGCATACATTCTTGTTGGTCAAAAAATGTCGTAAAACTATGAATGTGTTTAAAGTTCTTGCTCATGTGAAATGGGAAGCAAAACCAATATGTTTGATACGCATCTATAGGGCCATTGTATTATCAGGACTAGACTACGGCTGTGTCGTCTACAGGTGAGCGCGTAGTAATTTGTTATTTGAGCTGAACACTATACATCACCTATGATTGCGCTACTGTATAGGAGCCTTTTCTACCAGTCCAGTCGAGATCTTATATTGTGAGACGGGACTACGGTCGTCGTCCCAGAGATGGGCTACTTTAACTGCGGGTTACATGACTGGCCTACGAAACATCAAAATTATAATTGTCTCTTCCCTGCTCGAAACGTATATGCAGTGAGGCCAACTATATCTAGTGGTGTTTCTTTTTGAGAAATATACGAATTCGCTTAAAGTACGCATTCCTAACTAATTACTGAAGGTTTAAATAAAATACTACCGTAGAATGTCTCTGATCACTGTCAACTAGATCACACCATGTCACAAGTACTTTATCACCAGAAATTTAATGAACTTTGTTTTGAATAGCGTGGGTCAACTTTCATTTACACGGGTTGTTCAAAAACCAACGAAGGTGTGGGTTTACTTTATTGTTAATAAAAGCAGACACTCGTGGACATTGGACGAGAATATATACACGGAAAACAATGTTTCATCTGACAAGCTCTTATTTACTGCCTAATACATGTGATGCAAGTGTACGTGTCATGGTCACCGACCCGATAAGTGTTCTATTAAGATTAAAGGAATTGTTTTCATGGATCCAATGACTCAAAAGATACAGGCATTAATTAAATATTTGCAAACAATCTGTTAGGTATTTGGACCAAAAGTTTTGGTGTAAATAATTTTTTTTTATTTTGTAGAACGAGAACGAAATGGCGTAGGAATATATTTTTCCTAAAGAGGAAATGCAAATGTGGCCATTTGCCGGCCCACAAAAAAAAATAGTGACATAAACCTATATACCTAAATATGCATGGCGTAACAGAATTTAACGTAACAAGCGTACGACAATATTCTCGCACTTGTTACAGAATGAGCACAGATACGCCAATCTCGTGACTGTTAACATAACGTTGCGTTTGGAGACAATTATTACAAAAAATTTTACTTACGATGCTTCATGGTAGTATTATCGGATATAAATTACACAATTTAAATTTTAAGTAACTCATTTTTGAATGCATTAAATTAACTTCTAGAAAATGTAACCTCTAAATACTTAAATGTTGTTTAAAAGTTTATTCGGTTCATAGTTTATTGTAACCATAGAAATACAAAACTTTTAGTAATTTTCAGATTTTCATTTGCTGATGGAAGTATTGCAATCTATATACTACAAACTTATGCTTTCCCATATATAACAAATGTTAAGCAAATATCTTTGTTACCACGATTAAGTGTTTTTTAAGTCACCGAGAACCTTAAACGGCCTTGTTTATTAAGGGAGTGTCCAACACATACAAACTTTAAACTGATAAAACACAAGAAATATAAAGGAGATGCAGTACAAACTTTAAAAAGGAATAAGTGACTCCATAAAAACAAGTCTTCGAGAATTAAAAAATCTTAAAAGAACATTTATCATAAACAAAAGCGAGTTTAAGTAAGCCCAGTGATTTTAAATTCATTAACAAAAGTAAGAATTCTACATAATTTTGCTAGTAATTGTTCTAATCCTTATATATTCGTTGGAGGATTGTCGAAAAAAAAAGTGAGAGTTGCCACTCTTCGAATCTATACTAGTAATATTCCCCCTTGCATCATGTTGAACATAAGCATTCAAAAGGAAAGTTATTATTTTTAATTGCGAACTTTTAAAACTAAGGCTCAAAATATTTTTTACAATAGAACAAAACCAACGTATTTTTATGCATATAGTTAGAGGAACAAAGTTATAGTAAAAAATACCAGTTATATTTTTGTCACTGAGAACTTCTTTTGCAGCAGCATTATACTTCTTTATTCCCATCTCCTTTAATCTTTTTTGTGCAGTTATACGGCATCCGGGAAAATGTGTATCTGCTATAGCCCTGGAGTATGTAGCAAATGGTTGTTCTGTTACGTAATGAAACAACTCGAGATCTTGAGCACGTGTAGATACTTTAGGTCTACCACTTTTGATGGTTTTTTCCACAGTGTGTTCAAGATTCCATTTTACTCGGTAATGCCCTACGGTGCTTTTTGGTATATCTAACATACGTGAAATTTTACGAACGCTACGGCCCGCCGCTAATTCCGAAACAATCCGCGCTTTCAAATCAGCACCGAGATGAGGTGGCATTTTCACAACACTTGAAATTTTAAACTAAAATGGAATTTACATTTCTTACTTTATTTATTGGTTCACACTACCTCTTCTCAAACAGTAGGTAATTGTTTATTTATTACATACTTCTAATGACCAATGTAACAACCCTTAGAGCAATATGACTCAAAGGAAGTAAATTAAACAAGCAAGGATATTCTATTGTTATTGAAACTTATTCATAAAGTAAAAGCCATTTCCTTATAATGCTAATGGACAGGATTTTCTTTTAAGTATTAAGATTACAATAGAGGACTTATAAACTTTCGAAAATATCTAATTATAAATATTTACACTGCAATTGCGCTTTTTCCTTAATAATTTCTTAGCAATAACATACACGTTCTTGGTTTTAAGTTGTCATAAATTTGATATGATATAAATTTGTGTTTCTAATATTACATCACAAACTAATCTTTATTCGCCAAAAAATTGTTGCTTAAGTTGTAAAGCTTCGTACACACCTGAACAACAAACCGAGCAACAAACATAACAACGAACCGAAAGTCAAACAGAACGACAAACGATCTTTTATGATTTCCACAATCCGAACAACAAACGGAACGTTTGTGCTGTTCCCATAATTATTTTCAGTAGTTTTCAGTTCATATATATTTATTATTGAGAAGAGAAAATTGCGGAAAACAAGAAGATAGTGCCAACCAAATTTTTACGCACAAAGAAGAGTAAAAATTATAATTTACTTTGCTTTTTTTTATTTTGGAAATTTCCTGCCCAAATGATGCTAATAGGGACATCATTTTTTCTTGCATTCTTAAACACTGATTAATTTAAAACATTTTTCTTCTGTCAACTCCATAATATTACCTAAAACACAACAAACCCACAAAAGGGAGGAAAAAAATAAATAATTTAATTCTCCCGCATAAGTTTGTTCGCCGTTTTGTTTAGATTCGTCCAAACCTGCAAACGCATTCGCGCGCATTTTCTTTGATGTCGGAGAAAAACCGACAAGTTGCGGGAACGCCGCAAACCGTTCGTGGAACAATCAGGACTTGCGAATCTGTTCTAAAATTCGTACGTAGCACCGTCCAAATTAATGTTCCGATTGCCGTTCGGTTCGTTGTTCTGTTTGTTCCTCGGTTTGTTGTTCAGGTGTGTACGAAGCTTTACAATAAGCATATTAATATGAACTATATCTTATGAAAGGAGAGTTATGTAACTATAATTAACGACTTAACGTTACGTTAGTAGATTCCATTTACTATTTACACATATTTTCTTGGAACATTCGATAATTAACTATCGGGATATGATGACCCTATACTTCGCAGGTTGTGCGCAACTGGATACAAGCAAATAACTTGGAGCTGTTACCCTGGCCAGCAAAAACCCAGATTTTAACATTATCGAAAATGTTTGGGCTCGAATACTTGCTGTTATCCGAAGACAACAAGGGCCAAATTTTATACCAGTAAACCGTAATGCACTAATTGCAGCCATTGATACCGCATGGGAAACGATTAATATTAATTATATTGATACCTTGATAGCGTCAATGAGCAGACGCCTCCAAGAATGTATCAATAATAATGGAGGTCACACCCATTATTGATTTCTTATATTTATTTATATAGTAATACCTTTATTTAAAAAAAACGTTTTCATTTAATTTTAAACTATAACTTGGTATCTTAATTATAATTATGTAATAAATTCTTGTCAAAAACTAAATATATACGTTGACAATAAGAATTGCCTTAGTTTTTATTTTCACTTTTTATATTAACTACAGAAAAAAATGAAACGTCATAAAATATACATTTTGTAAGGACTAAATATTATGAATAGAGAGTTTAATGATTTTTTTAATAACTTACAATAATTAGTAGGTTAGATTTATTTAAAAATAAGTAATAATCAGTCAACCCAAATAACCATGTTTAGTTTTTGATTTAATTTAAAAGTTATTGCTTGTAGACGTTTTTTAAATCAAAATTATTTCTAATTTTATTTTGTAAACATTTCCTAAACAAAATTGTTGATAATTAATCGAGCTATGGTGTTTAATTAGCGATACCTTCAAATATATTCTTTAAAGAAAAAATTAAGTAAGCAACGTAAATTACCTATTTTCTAAAACGTGCTTAGTGTAATGATTCATTCTACAGTCCTTCTATAAGATAACCCCTGCTGAGACTACCTGCTGTTAGAATTGTAAATGATACCCTTAAGCCCGCTTCACAATGTGCAAACTTTTGTTTACAGAAATTGTGGTGTCCAAGTTTTATATTTCATGAGAGTACAAGCTATAATCACAAAATGAATGCGTCTTTTAAGAAGAATGTAGTGTTGAAACAAAGTGTAACTCGTTACTATAGAGATTCTCTTAGCGTGTTGCGCAACAGCTGTTAACGCATCGCATCGCTTAAAGCAACAGTAGTCTCAAAAAAAGATATTACAATACGTACGTTTATTTTATGCCTGCTCATATACACTTTTTTATGTACTTTTAATTATCATATTGTAATTTTAGTAAGAAGAGCTTGGTTCAATGGGCTCCCAATTAATTTTTTTAGAATGATGAATTAAATGAAACATTTTACAACAATGTATGTTTTTTTATATCGTCGTAAAACTCGAAAAATTATTGAAGAAATTATCATTTCGATTACACTAAAACGGCAATATTTTGAGTTCAGACAACTAGCGATATCTAGTTTAACCCTTTGTTGGTAACATCCGACTAATAGGCGGATAAAGAAATGTATAAGGAAGCCGAATCGACACGAGGAATTTCGTTAACGTTCCCGTTGCAGTATTCTCTAGTTAAGGGATAGTACACAACTGGGTAGTCTTGTGATGTGATGTGCGTTTACTGAATGAGTATCTAACGTCTGTGAAGCGGGTGTTACCAGTAGTGTAATATATAACCCCGTCTCAAAGTCGGATATTACTGTTAGTGTTACTACGCAGTCTCGACTCAGAGTATGATTTTATAAAAAACTATTACTATTGATTTTATAATCTCTAGTGTACAATCGTTTGTTAGCAACAGGTTCGTATCAAATTTAAAAATATATAAATTTCTTCAATACTAAATTTTCGCACTTATATGTTACAGACAGAAAATGTATTCAAAAAGAACGCTCAAAATAATTTCTCTTGTACCTCAACCTCAAGAAGACGACGTTAGCGATGAAGAAAACAATTCAGACGATTCCTTGATAGACGACGACCATCTAGAAATTGAAGAAGGTGCTGATTTTTCCGACTATGACGATAACCCGGATGTTTTGCTAAATGAAGAAACGGAACATATTACTCGGAATAATATCGTAGAAATTGAACATCTTCCTGAAAAAAGTAACGAAAAAACTAAAAACAGCGATAACGAAAAAGATCTACAACCAAAGGAATCACAAGAAAGGGAAATAAGTACCGTAGAACAGATAAACCCCGGTGAAGAAACGATGTCAGACGAAGATATACCGTTGTGTTATTATGGAAAAAACAGATGCTTTAGATGGAATAGTTTTGAACCTAGTAGCTCAAGAACAGGAAAGCATAACATTATGAGAATGAAGGTGCCTGCATTGCAAGGAGCAGCAAAACATCTAAAAATGCGCCCACCTCGAAAGAAATATGGAAACTGTTGTTCGACAACACGATTATATCGGATGTAGTAATTTACACAAACAAAAAATTACAGGCACTCAGATTAAAACTCAAAGAACAACAATCGCCAAACTACAAAGATACAGACTCACAAGAAATAGAAGCTCTTATAGGCTTGCTAATGTTATGCTCTATTTTTAAATCCGGCAGAGAGAATCTGTCTTCATTATTTTCCACTGGTCCTGCTGGGCGCCCTATATTTCGAGCTATTATGCCGTTGAAGCGCTGCCAAACGCTCCTTTTAGCCCTACGTTTTGATAATGCTGAATCGAGGGACATTAGAAAAGCAAATAATCCTGCAGCAGCAATATCGGAGATATTCGAGAGATTTATTTTTAATTGTCAGTCTAATTATGCAATTGGAAATTATGCTTGCGTGGATGAGATGCTGCTCGGATTTAGAGGTAGATGTCCTTTTCGGATGTATATGCCCAAAAAACCAGCGAAGTATGGCATTAAAATTATGTGCCTAACAGACGCCCATAATTCGTATCTATACAATGCTTACATCTATACTGGCAAAGATAGTGATGGCACTACTCTCTCAGTCGAGGACAAAAACTTAGCAAACCGACTCAAGCGGTTCTCCGCCTGACAAAACCAATTTCTCGTTCCAACAGAAATATTACCGGTGACAACTGGTTTTCTTCTCTTGAACTTCTGGAAGAACTAAAGAGAAGAGGCCTAACCTACGTTGGAACGTTAAAAAAAACAAACGAGAAATCCCTTCGGAATTTTTAAATAAGCGGAGACCTGTCGATTCAGTGATCTATGGATTTACTAAAGATTACACTCTCTTGTCCTTTATTCCTAAGAAATACAGAGTAGTGTTGCTCGTCTCATCTATGCATCATTCAAATTACAGGGATACCACGAATAACAAGCCAGAAATAATCAGTTTTTATAATTCCACTAAATCTGGTATAGATACGCTTGACCAAATAATTGCAAATTACTCACCAAACAGGAGAACCAGAAGATGGCCGCTGGCTGTATTTTATAATATGATAGCTGTAAGTTGTGCAAATTCTCGAATCATATACCAGACGTTTTACAGAAATAAAAACGAAACAAATTATGATTACATATATAATTTGGCTACAAGTTTAGTAAGAGAACACGTGGAGAGACGACTTGCTATCCCTAACTTGCCAGTAAATTTGAAAATAATAATTTGTCAAGTCCTGAATATAGACAATAAGGAAAATAAGAATACTCGAAACGATAAATTAGAAAAACGAAAACCTGCAGGTATTGTCCTCCAAAATTAAAAAGAATGACTGCCTATAAATGTGTTCAATGCGATAATCCAACATGTTTGGAATGTTAAAAAAAATGTGCAATTCCTGTTGCAATGACTTATAAGTAATTTATCTACCATTTTTGAGAAATACTGTTCTTTTTTTGTTACGGTGAGGTTTTGTGACAATGTTATTATATTTTCCTAATTTGTTTTTATTATTATATTTTTAAGTTAATTGAAAACTATATTTCTTTTATTACTGTTTGACTTTATGTCGATCAATCCATATATTTGTAGCGCTTGTAGATTCTGCTTTTTGTGTTATATTTGCTATATAAGACTTCATTAATTTGTATTCCAAAAATTTTTTTGATAATAAATTTGTATGTTGTATTTTTGCTATTTATTATTCGTATTTCTATACGACCTTCACTTTCTCACTCCTTGTTATGACGCTTATGAGTGACAACCGTCTCCCAGTCGATATACCGACCGAGGGACGGATGTTACTAGTAAGTGTCTTGCAGTCGTGTTACCAACTAAGGGTTAAACCAGATTACAGGTATTTCTAACTACTATACCTTTTTTTTTCTTGACTACTTTTATAAAAATGCATAGATTCGGCCCTATCTTCGAAAAACGCAAAATTGGCCATTTTTGCCACATTAAAATGGCAATATTTTGAGGTTTAAAACACTAGCGCCATCTAGTTTAAACCAGATGATGAGTGTTAATAAGCACTACAACTTTGCTCTTTCGACTATTTTCATAAAAATGCATTGTTATATCTTAGAAAAACCCGAAAATGGCCAAGAAATGGCCATAAATCCGCGATTTGTGGCATGTTCCGTATCCGGTAGCTTAATTTAGACTATACCACCGTATTTAACGCACCAAAATACGTTAAAGAAATTATTGGAATTTCTTGGATTTTTTGCCTTAGAAAATTTCCCGGGATGACTGGACTAAAGGTTTCGTTTTTTTTATTGAATTTATTAATTATTCATACATATTAATACGTAACTGAGAGAACTGAGCAAAGTTTGTTTGGTATTTTAAAACTTAAAACTTTAAATTCCAGACTTTTGATAATCCATTGCATGAGTGTGATTTCAAACTTAATTGCCTTTATGGGTATAGCACAAAAAACATTTCAACACTTAAATAAAAGTTTCTCACAAGTTACATTTTAGGGAACCATCGCTATTTCATTCAATTATGATGAATTCAGTACAACTTTCTTTATAGACTAAAAGAGGTAGTTGTACTAAACAAATAATCTAATATGAATACGATAACAAATGTGATGATAGAACAACTATGTACGTTAATTCTGGTTTGACTTTATTCATACAATGTTTATTAACTTCTAAAACATACAAAACTATATCCCTTTCAATAAACGTGTATAAATTGTATCAAATTACCCTTAATACATTTAAACATAGATTGATTTATTATTTTGTTGATTAAATCAATACTGGAACTTATTAGCTTAATGCATTACTTTGAATTATATTAACGGTTTTTGTATCCTATACCGTATAAGAAGTACAATAGAAATGTAAATTTTAAACAATTTAAAAAATAGCCAAACATTTTTACTGTAAGATTTATGTGAAAAGTGAAAAAGGAAACGTTGGGGTGTTTTTGTTGTGTTACAAAGCTCCCACAAGTTTTTTGTACATAAACTTGGATGTTTACTGTTGGGATAGGTCTGAGCACAAAACTAAATGTGTGCGTCCTTTCAGAAGGCTCAACCCTTTTTTCTTTTAACTTGACTAGACTAATATTATCTTGCTGATTGCTAGCCAATAAAATGTAAATGGGGTTTATAATTAATTAAAAGAGGAAAGTCTAGAGAAATTCTTTTATTTGGCATTAATGACTTCAATACTTACTGAAAGAACAAAAAGAATTATTTAATGCAATTCTCACACAAATAATTATACAGGGTGGTCTGCGTAAAGCGTGCATTCAAAGTTTTTAACATAAATAAAGTAATAAATAAAGAAGTACGTGTCTGATTTTTTGTAAAACTGACTTAAAATAAACGTTATTTTAGTAGACAAATAAATCGGTGCGGGTGTTTATAAACTAATTAAGTGTGATCAAAGGAAAGGAACACTAACTGCAGCGTCTATTTAACCAACAGAAGTTGGTGTTTTTCTGTTGGTTAATTAAGTGTGTGTGAAGGAAATAGTCACATAAATTTTTTATTTTTATTTTATTTATTATTTTTATTGCCCTTAACAAGATTGCAAACTAGCAAAATTGACCAAAAGATATTTGAATATTTAGAAGCTTTAAACAATAGCCAGGAAACAATGAAAGGCGAGATTCAAAATAAATTACCTGAAAATTTAAAATCAATGTAAGATAATATTAAAAATATATATATATTAAAATGCAGAAACAATGAAGAAAAGCCAAAAAGCAATCGAAGACAAAATTGAAAAAAAAATGGAATCGATGAAAGAGATAATAGAAAACAATGAAAGAGAAAATAATAGTTATTGGATTATTCGAAGAAGAGAACAAAAAAATAGTCGACAGAATAAACACTTTTGAAGAGAAAATGAACCGAACAAGATACTGTAAGCTTTGTAGAACCAGAAACTTTACAAATAGCACCTAACGACGAAAACGTACAAATGGTCAAAATGAAGATTGTACCACCCGCGTTCGATGTTAAAATACCCTGGTCAACATATCACAAACAGTTTGAAGCTGCAGCCTTAGCTAATAAATGGACCAAAAAGATAAAGCTACGTCCTTAATTGTAGCCCTACGTAGAGAAGCATTGAATGTTCTACAGGCCGTTTCTGATGGCAAGCTGAGTGACTATGAATTCTTGATCTCACGTCTGGAAACAAAGTATGGGGACTCACATTTAAAACAAATGTATTTCACGCAAATTAAGAATCGTTTTAAAAAATCTATTGAGAGCCTGCAAAAATTTGAAGCCGATTTTGCTAGACTGGTTCAATTGGCGTACCCGACGGCGCCGAGTAGTTTCTTCGAGCAACTAGCCACTTAGACGTTTGTGAAAGACATTAAAGATAGTAAGACTCAATAGACTCTTAACCAAAAATAGTTTGATACACTATAAAGAAGTATTAGTTCTCGTGTCAAGACTTCGACTAGGACAAACTGAAAGAAATAAAAAATTTGATTAAGGAATACCAGGATGTGCTTGCTATGGCCAAACGTAAAGAGGCGAAGCAAGTCATCGCAGATATTAAGAAGCAAGAAGTGATTAAACCTTCAAGTAGCCGGTGGGCGTGGTCAGTGGTACTCGTTAAGAAGAAAGAGGGTACAACAAGATTTTGTGTTGATTATCGACAATTGAAACAGGTGACAAAAAAAGACAGCTGTCCCTTGGAATTACATTTAGGCCAAGGGTGTAACTTTGAGTCAACCTTATTCGAATTTTTAGAAATCAAAAAGACCAGAACGACGCCTCTTCACCCCTAGTCAGACGGCATGGTAGATCGGATGAATCGAACGATGGGTAAATACCTGGCCAAGGTTGTCGACAAACATCTAAAGGATTTGAACCAGTATTTACGTTTACGGAGGAGAGTAATAACAAGTATGACACGAAACCAAGGAAGTGAAGAAGACTTTCATGAATTTATGGCAAAATTTTGAGGTACGACCAAGACAAGGTTTGGAGTCACAACTGAGATTCAACAAGACTTCTTTTGTGTACCAGAAGAGTACTTCCTTATTCATTGTGTGGTTCAAGATCTGCGCATGTCAAGGTGAATTGCGGTTGTTTAAAAAAATGTTTGGACGAGAAGATGAGCTTCGTAGACCACAACCTGCTGTGGATCAAATTTTGAAGCTGCGTGAAGGAAAAAGCTCTATCTATTACTTAGTTTTAAAGAAACTGTCGTACCAGAAACCTACCTACAAAGTAGTTCTTATTTAGTCAGCTATAAATTTATTTTATTAATAACTATACCCAATAGTAAATAATATTTTAAATACATGTTTACGCAAAAATTGTAGCCTTGTATTTTACATTGAATTGACGGCATTATCGCTTGTCTAACATAAACCGTAAAATGTAAAATAAATTAATATTAAATCGAAGAGCCAATTATTATTAATTCGTATAACAATTATTAGCTCGCACAAATGGTCCTTAGAGCCGAAGGAAAAAAGACAAACACGAAGTTAAGATACGAAATTAACTAAAAGCCAAGAATGGTTATCGCCGCTGACACACAAAAGGCAGCAAGTCAGTGATTTGAAAAATTGGAAGCGGATTTTCATGATAACAACAACGTTAACGAAAAAATTAAATAAACAAAATGACCGATTTAAAAAACGAATTTCGGGACAATAATTTCAAAATCATATCTTTAGAAATAGTCGACGATGAAAAAGTTGCAGGCGAAGAAACCACACATGATGAGTTTCGCAAAATTGAGTTGTTTGATAAGAGATGGTACACTGTACTAAGCAGGATGCAATCTCTTATCGATAAAACAAAAGTAAATTTAATCGATCACAATCCCCGTCGAAATCTATCCCAATTTAACGTAAAATTACCTGTTATTAATTTACTGGAATTTCACGGTAAATATTCAAAGTGGATGCCTTTTTAGGACACATTTAATTCTCTAATTCATAAAAACGTGACTATAGATAATTGTCAAAAGCTGCATTATTTAAAATCGTGTTGTAAATCTGAAGCGTTAAAAGCGATAGAATCTCTTTCTACGTCCGTCGTTCAAGACCACGTGCACGCGATACGAAATACCCCAGAAATAACAAAATGTTCGGCAGTTTCATTGAGGTCATTAATAAATAATATAAATTCAAATTTAGAATCCTTAAAAAACCTCGATATTTCAGTAGAAGGATGGGACGTTATCTTGGTACCACTCATTTGAAAGAAATTAAATTTTTTCATCAGAAAAGAATTCGGGCTTACTTTAAATACGGAAATACCAAAATTACACAATTTCAACAAGTTTTTAGAAAAAAATTTTTAGTTTTAAGTTCCATTAATACAAAAATCTTGGAAAAAACAAATTTTCTGAAAAATACAAATTCTTGCAATAAGTCAGTACATGTAGCACCAAAAATAATTAACTAAACATGTCTTTATTGCAAAAATTCACATTTTGTAAATCAATGTCCAGAATGTATGGCGTTATCTATAAACGAAAGGAAATATCAAATACAAAAACGTCACATGTGTTCAAATTGTTTTCGAGACAATCATACTGCGGAAAATTGTAAAGCCACCGGATGTAAAACGTGCAGAAAATATCATGACATGTTACTTCATGAAAATCGGGCAACATGCGACCAACCGAAAAACGAATCAACTGTTGCACATTGCGCAAAATTCTTTTCCGAATTAAGACAAATAATTTTGTCAAACGCGCAAATATTAATTAAAAATTCAAAAATTGGTTTCGAAAAAGGCCGTGCCCTTCTAAATCCAGGTTCGCAATTAAATTTGATTTCAGCCGATTTATGTCGTCAGCTTAACTTGAAAACAAAAAATGAAAACATTTCTATATGCAAAGTTAATAAACAAAATAGTACAATAAAGAAATCAGTTTTGTAATCTACAGGGTGGCCCATTAGTGGGAGGAAGGTGGATATCTCGGAAAATACTAGAGTTAGAAGAATACTTTTGCAATATGAGTTGTGCAAGTCAATGAGATTCACATTTTAAAATCATTTTCGTTTATACAGGCTGTTTCATAAACGTTCGACATACCAAAGTTATGTTTATTAAATAGAACCACCCATTTTTATTACAAATTTAGATTTCCTGCGAAATTTTAATGTGATTTTATGTATTATACATAGTGTCTAAAATGGAGAATTTTTGCATTATTTCACTTTTCGAAAAAATTAAATAACTCAGTTACCATGGAATATATCCAACTGCGATTTTGTAACTTTAATATGCGTTACATGTGCTAACTAAAGTTAGTTGTTCACCTTGCTAAGTTTTGAGTAATCAATTATTTGAATTGAACTCCCCAAATTCATTGATAACTTGATTTTTTCAAATGACACCACCTAGTTGGATAACCAGTTGGATAAATTGCAGGAAAACTAATTATTTAATTTTTTCGTCGAGTCAATTTTTCCGGAAAAAGTGCAATAATGCAAGACCAAAAATTTACCGGTTACATCATTCAAAAAAAAACGATTTGAATTTACCTAACGTTCAATTGGCGGATCCAGAATTTAATCACTCTGGTCCTATGCACTTGATTTTAGGAGCGGAAGTATCATGGAAATCATTGTACATTCATGAAATTTAAAACTTGGACACCACAATTTCTGTAAACAAAAGTTTGCACATTGTGAAGCGGGCTTAAGGGTATCATTTACAATTCTAACAGCAGGTAGTCTCAGCAGGGGTTATCTTATAGAAGGACTGTAGAATGAATCATTACACTAAGCACGTTTTAGAAAATAGGTAATTTACGTTGCTTACTTAATTTTTTTCTTTAAAGAATATATTTGAAGGTATCGCTAATTAAACACCATAGCTCGATTAATTATCGAATCAAAATTTTGTTTAGGAAATGTTTACAAAATAAAATTAGAAATAATTTTGATTTAAAAAACGTCTACAAGCAATAACTTTTAAATTAAATCAAAAACTAAACATGGTTATTTGGGTTGACTGATTATTACTTATTTTTAAATAAATCTAACCTACTAATTATTGTAAGTTATTAAAAAAAATCATTAAACTCTCTATTCATAATATTTAGTCCTTACAAAATGTATATTTTATGACGTTTCATTTTTTTCTGTAGTTAATATAAAAAGTGAAAATAAAAACTAAGGCAATTCTTATTGTCAACGTATATATTTAGTTTTTGACAAGAATTTATTACATAATTATAATTAAGATACCAAGTTATAGTTTAAAATTAAATGAAAACGTTTTTTTTAAATAAAGGTATTACTATATAAATAAATATAAGAAATCAATAATGGGTGTGACCTCCATTATTATTGATACATTCTTGGAGGCGTCTGCTCATTGACGCTATCAAGGTATCAATATAATTAATATTAATCGTTTCCCATGCGGTATCAATGGCTGCAATTAGTGCATTACGGTTTACTGGTATAAAATTTGGCCCTTGTTGTCTTCGGATAACAGCAAGTATTCGAGCCCAAACATTTTCGATAATGTTAAAATCTGGGCTTTTTGCTGGCCAGGGTAACAGCTCCAAGTTATTTGCTTGTATCCAGTTGCGCACAACCTGCGAAGTATAGGGTCATCATATCCCGATAGTTAATTATCGAATGTTCCAAGAAAATATGTGTAAATAGTAAATGGAATCTACTAACGTAACGTTAAGTCGTTAATTATAGTTACATAACTCTCCTTTCATAAGATATAGTTCATATTAATATGCTTATTGTAAAGCTTCGTACACACCTGAACAACAAACCGAAGAACAAACAGAACAACGAACCGAACGGCAATCGGAACATTAATTTGGACGGTGCTACGTACGAATTTTAGAACAGATTCGCAAGTCCTGATTGTTCCACGAACGGTTTGCGGCGTTCCCGCAACTTGTCGGTTTTTTCTCCGACATCAAAGAAAATGCGCGCGAATGCGTTTGCAGGTTTGAACGAATCTAAACAAAACGGCGAACAAACTTATGCGAAAGAAATTAATTATTTATTTTTTGTCCTCCCTTTTGTGGGTTTGTTGTGTTTTAGGTAATATTATGGAGTTGACAGAAGAAAAATGTTTTAAATTAATCAGTGTTTAAGAATGCAAGAAAAAAATAATGCCTCTATTAGCATCATTTGGGCGGGAAATTTCCAAAATAAAAAAAAAGCAAAGCGGAATTAGCGGCGCGCAGTAACGTGCGTAAAATTTTACGTATGTTAGATAAACCAAAAAGCACCGTAGGGCATTACCGAGTAAAATGGAATATTGAACACACTTTGGAAAGAGCCATCGGAAGTGGTAGACCTAAAGTATCTACACGTGCTCAAGATCTCGAGTTGTTTCATTACGTAACAGAACAACCATTTGCTACATACTCCAGGGCTATAGCAGATACATAGTTTCCCGGATACCGTATAACTGCACAAAAAGATTAAAGGAGATGGGATTAAAGAAGTATAATGCTGCTGGTATTTGCAAGGCGATATGTGAACGAACCTTTGGAATTTTGGAATCGAGTATTTTTAGCGACGAAAAAACGTTCAATAGCCGCAACGATGGACCACTAAAAGTTTTTAGAATGGAAGGAACTCGTTACGAAAATAATCACATATGTCCTAAAAACGAAGTGGTTATTTTTCTGTGAATGTGTGGGGTTGGGTTAGCGCGCGGGTCCAGGAGTTTGTTGGGCTATCGATGGACGTCTTGATTCTGCTGCGTATTTAGATATTTTGGAAACTATTATGAAACCTTCAGTCGAAGTGTTTTATCCAGACGAAAATTATATTTTCCAACAAGTAAGTATTCTTATTTCACTATACTTTCTCTAAAAAATAGTTCGGGATCTGTTGAATTAACATTTTCATAATGTATTTTTGTTGTTAAAGGACAACGCCCCTATTCATACTTCGCGGGTTGTGCGCAATTGGATACGAGAAAATAACTTGGAGCTGTTACCCTGGCCAGCAAAAGCCCAGATTTTAACATTATCGAAAATGTTTGGGCTCGAATACTTGCTGTTATCCGAAGACAACAAGGGCCAAATTTTATACCAGTAAACCGTAATGCACTAATTGCAGCCATTGATACCGCATGGGAAACGATTAATATTAATTATATTGATACCTTGATAGCGTCAATGAGCAGACGCCTCCAAGAATGTATCAATAATAATGGAGGTCACACCCATTATTGATTTCTTATATTTATTTTTATAGTAATACCTTTATTTAAAAAAAACGTTTTCATTTAATTTTAAACTAAAACTTGGTATCTTAATTATGAATAGAGAGTTTAATGATTTTTTTTAATAACTTACAATAATTAGTAGGTTAGATTTATTTAAAAATAAGTAATAATCAGTCAACCCAAATAACCATGTTTAGTTTTTGATTTAATTTAAAAGTTATTGCTTGTAGACGTTTTTTAAATCAAAATTATTTCTAATTTTATTTTGTAAACATTTCCTAAACAAAATTTTGATTCGATAATTAATCGAGCTATGGTGTTTAATTAGCGATACTTTCAAATATATTCTTTAAAGAAAAAAATTAAGTAAGCAACGTAAATTACCTATTTTCTAAAACGTGCTTAGTGTAATGATTCATTCTACAGTCCTTCTATAAGATAACCCCTGCTGAGACTACCTGCTGTTAGAATTGTAAATAATACCCTTAAGCCCGCTTCACAATGTGCAAACTTTTGTTTACAGAAATTGTGGTGTCCAAGTTTTAAATTTCATAATTCGAACAAATCGAATTTTTCAAAATAAACGAACACGATTTATACATGTAGACGCCTTTAGGGTATATAGTAGGGGGTGTAATTATGGACACCTTTCTTAAACGCTCATCAATATTATGTATAACGCTATTGGAAAATATGAATACGAATCTTTTAAAACATTAATCGGAAAATTTTGGGTGTAAGAAGAGCTTGAACGACCACAATCTCTTTGTTTACCTGAAGAACGGGCATGCGAAGAACAATTCATTAATCGTATGGACGAGACGAAAACGGAAGATTTTTAATAAAATTATCTTTTAAAAACAGCACCGTAAATTTGGTTGATTCGAGTGTCAATGGGATTAAACGATTTTTATCATTTGAACAAAAACGTCAAAGAACCGGAAACGAATTTTTACACGAAGGGTATGTGAAATCTATAAACGAATATTTAAAATTAAACTTTATGGAACTAGTCTCAATCGAAGAATTACAAAACGAAAATTCGTAATATTTATCACACGCGGGAGTAGTTAAACCGTTTAGAACTACAACCAAAGTTCTTGTAGTTTATGATGTATCGGCTAAATTAGATAACGGATTAAGTTTAAACGATAATCTAATGACTGGCAAAAACTTGCAAAACGATTTATTCGACTTGATCGTACGCTTTAGAGCTCATCAAATCGCTTTTTGTTGTGATATGGAAAAGATGTTCCTCCAAATTAAAATTGCTGACTCGGATAAAGATTATTTGAGATTATTGTGGCGCGAAACACAAAATGATACGGTACAAACTTATCGCTTAACTCGTGTGGTATTCGACAGCGATGAGATGCATTAAGCCATTAGCAATAGAATTGGAAAACGAATACCCTTCAGCTTCATATTCTTAGCGGCGGTGATACGTTAGAAGATTGCTTACCATTACGAGACGACCTGATACAAACATTAAATCGAGGAGGCTCTAAGAAAGCAAAATGAAGGAGCAATAACGTATTATTTCCAACAGACGAAACGTTAAATTAATAGATAAAGAATCGATGAAAATTTTAGGATTGTCATGGAGCCCTCCAAATGATTCGTTCGGTTTTAATGCTGAAGAATTAATAGTACCTAAACATTTAACGAAACGAATTTTGTTAAGTCAAATTGCGGCATTGTTCGACCCGATTGGAGTAATTTCCCCCGTAATAATAAAAGCAAAATTGATAGTGCAACGTGTATGTTTACAAAAAAGTGGATGGGATGATCCTGTTTCACATGACATTCAAAAATCGTGGCTGACCTATGGAAAAGAATTAAATGATCTAAAGCAACTCAACGTCTCTCGCAAAATAGTTCGTCCAAATAGACTTTGAATTAATCGCATTTTATCATGCTTCAATTAAAGCTTTTGGGGCGTCTGTTCATCTAAGAACAAAAGACAAATTTGGAACGCTCTTTAATCTGTAGTAAATCACATTGCATTACATAAACTCGAATTCAAACTCGTTTCAAACATATGTATGTAATTGAATTTCAAATTCAAACTTTAAGCAAGGTATCGCATGTTAGCGGTAAAGATAACCCGGCGGATTTGATATCTCGTGGAATCAATCCCGAAAATCTAATTACATCAAAACTATTATGGCACGGGCCATCCTTTTTAATTGAAAGTCAAGACTGTATCAAAAAACGCTTTAAATGTACACCTGATTGCACAGAAATTCCGGAGCAACGCAAAAACGTTGTATTATCTACAATACGTAAAGATATTTTCCCCCCATATTAAACATTAATCATTTACTAAATTAGAACGTATTTGGCGTATTGTTTTCGTTTCATAAATAATTAGAAATTCGCAAATAATTTTGTCAAGATATGAACTATCTTATGCATACGACGTGATAATCAAAATGGTTCAGATACAGGAATTTCCGTTTGAACACGAAGTTTTAAAAAACGGTCACGGTAAAATTAATAATCAATTATTATCGTTAAATACGTATTTAGACGGAATCAAAATTATTCGTGTAGGTGGTCGCTTACGTAATTCTTTATTGCCATATGATTCGAAGCACCCCATTCCATTACCTAAAGGGCACCATATTACAAAATTATTAATAAGGGAAACTCACGAGTCACTTTTTCATGCCGGGCAAACTCAAACGTTGGCAGCAATACGATCAAAATATTAGCTGATACCAGTGGCGGCTTGTCCATATGGTCATTTGGTCAATGACCTCCCAAAAATTTTGACAATATATAAAAAAATATTCATTATTACGTGTTTTATTAAAATAGGTAATTATGTCGCAAGTACAATAACTTAAAATTTATCGGCCGTCGTTCGTAATTCATCCTCTTCAACCTTGAGCTGGCGTTGCGAATTGTCCTCATTGAATTTTTTCTACCCGGAAAAACTCGAAAAATGTGAAGCGCCCGAATAAACGCGAACGTCCAAAACAATAATCAACTTTGGGTCATGAGCCGGGTCACGCAGTTTACGTTGACTTCGTATAGGGTGTACAACTACGCTCGATTTTTGATTCGATTTTTGCGTGTTTTAAATCAATTTAAGAATTTATATTGATATGTTTTACTGTTGTTGTGTTGTTTTGTAAAAATACTATTTTTGATTCGCGTGTGCATGCGCTATAATAGAAAATGTCGGTAGTGCAGAAAATTAAACAATTAAAAAGTGCTAACAAATTTAATTTTACAAAATTAGTTGAGTTCAAGGCAAATGGTCGTCCTTTGCCAGAACTAAGTCTACGACAAACTAGCAAAGACAAAAATAAAGATGTTCATCGAAACTTTCGCAAGGTAATGTACGATTTAGCTAACTGGATATGTGGTTGTGAAGTATCAAATGTATTTTATTTTTTTTGTTTGTTTATTATTTTCTAAAGACTCGTCAGACTAGCTATAGTGCAAATCCGTTGTAAGAAATTTAAAACATTTAAAAGAGGAAATAAAAAAAAACATGCTTTGTCTGCAGAACACATAAAATGCTCGGTAAATTTTGCAACCGTAGGAAATGTTGATATTCGTACACAGCTAGACAATGCTTACAGAAAATCCCTTTAGAGATTTTAATGAGAATGTTTCGAAAATTCCTATATTTTGAACAGAATTGTAGATTGTATAAAATTTTGAGGGTGCATTTGAGTTATTTATATTTTTTTAAGTATGTCTATTTTTTAAATTATTTTTTGACCTTCCAGTATGATTGACCACGAGCCGCCACTGGCTGATACGAGCCCGAAATGATGTAAAAATAGTCATACAGCACTCTTGCTTAATGTGTTTTAAAGTTGCCCCTAAAGTACTTTCGCAAAAAATGGGAGATTTGCCGAGAGATAGACTCAAACCCTGTAAACCTTTTACCAAAACAGATGTAGAATTATTTTGGTTCATTTTTGTTAAAACCTAGTGGATGGTCTAAAATTCAATTAAAATCGTGGGTGGCACTCTTCGTTTGTATGGTAACACGAGCCGTATACTTAGAAATCGTAATAGACTTAACGTCAGAGTCATTTGCTAACGCGTTAAAAGAAATAATCGCCAGGCGTGGTTAAATAACTCATATTTACTGCGATAACACTACAACCTTCGCTGGTGCGAAACGATTTATAAATAACGATATTAATAAATATCTTCTAGAACTTATCAATACAGATGTTAGTGTTCAAAGTTTTTTAAGTAACAAACATATAACGTGAAAATTTATTCCTACTAGGTCACCTAATTTTGGTGGGTTATGGGAGAGGCTGGTTAGATCCGCTAAACAGCATATTAAAAAAACCGCGGGAAATGCAAATTTAACTAACAAGGAAGCTTTGACTCTTTTCACTCAAATAGAAGCAATCAAAATTCTCGTCCTCTTACTCCTCTTTCAAACGATCCAAACTATTTTAAAATTCCAACCTCCGCACACTTTATTGTTGGAGAATCACTAACTAATACACCAGAGAGAAATCTAGAAGATATCCCGTTAATTCAAACTAATCGATGGAGACGAATACAAGCATTAAAGCAAGAGTTTTGGAAAGGGTGGAGTTCCGAGGTTCTATTGCGGTATCAACCTTGTCAAAAATGGCATAAACAAACTGAATGTACAGCGCTGAAAGTTGGGGCTCTAGTTCTCTTAGCAGAAAAAAATCTTCCGTCTTTAGTGTGGAAAACTGTTCGAATTAATGAATTAATACGTGGTGCCGATGGTATCATCCGTGTAGCCGTTGTGAATACAGTCCAGGGCACTTATACAAGGTCCATTCGAAAACTAGCTGTGCTACCGATGGGAGATTAGAAGCAGCGCCGTATCTTTACTGTTACATTCGATTTTAATTATCTATTATGTATCTGGTTTATGTTATTTTATCAAAAATTTCGTCATATATGCTATTTTAACGTTATTGTAATTTTTTAAGTGTTGTGAATTACTACTGTATTTTTATTGTAAAATTGACATTACGTCAAAGGCGGGGAGGAATGTATACGCAAACATTGTAGCGCATCCCTCCTTTTTCAAGACGGCCTTGTATTTTACACTGAATTGACGGCATTATCACTTGTCTAACATGAACCATATACTTATACGAACATAAAATGTAAAATAAATTTTTATTAAATCGAAGAACCAATTATTATTAAATCGTAATAACAGGAATTAGCTCGCACAATACGTTTTAATTGATACTTATGTTTTTACCGGTTTTTTAATATTTTTTTAATTAAATAACAGCTGTTTCAAATGAAATAGTTTATTTCGCATCACTTTCATCATGATTTATCATGTAAAAAACTGTACGTAATTGACGCGTCTTATCAAAATTTTATCAAGAATAAAAAATATTGGCAATTATGTGTTATATAGTTTTCCAAAGTTTTATGCCGCTAGCTTTAGCAGTTTTCAAGTTATAAACTTGTTTCCATACGTTTAGATAACCCTGTATACTTGGTAAAGCACAATAAGTACAACAAGAAATCAATAAACTAATAGTATATTAAAGAACGCGAGTTTTTAAGTCATCACTTACAGCACGCGTCCAAGTTTAAGGCACGAGCCGCGCAGCGCGAGTGTTTTAATGGACAAGTGCTATAAATGACTTATAAACGAGTTCTTTATACTATTTTTTATAATTTGCGCATTTATTTGAAAAATAAATAAAATTGTGTAATAAAAATACGATATAAATCTAGAGGCTAATTTCATTTTTTATATTTGAAGTTGGTACGACTAACTTACCAAGTTTTAAAATTCGAATTTAATTGTTATAGTTAATTGTCAATTTCTAAATTTATGTTTCAAACTATGAGCGAAGAAATAAACTGCACTCCACCAGAGATTCGCGAAATTGCCCAAAATGTTGCAATTTCAATAATTCCCGATAAGTCACGGCACCTTTATGAAAAGCAGTACAAAAAGTTTACAAAATGGTGTGAAGAAAATCACGTTAAAAATATATCAGAAAATGTACTGCTTGAATCTGTACAAAAATATTAATATTTCGCAATATCAAAAGTTACAGGGTTTATTAAAAAGGGCTTCTGTTGGTTACATGCCCAAAAAATCTAAGATTTTAGAAGAAGATGACATAAACAAATTTATTACAGAAGCCAACGACAATACATATCTCGCGATGAAAGTAAGTGCTATAATTTACATTCATTTTAATAATAAAGTTTATAATTAAATTATTAATTAATTTAAAGCAAACAATTAGGGTAGTTAACTACTAATGTTTAAACAATATATAAACAAAACTAATTGTTTTTGTAATTAATTTAGGTAATTTTAATAATCGGATATAATGGTGCCTGCAGACGTGAAGAATTGACCAAGTTATGCGTTGAAGATGAGAAATTAAATCCGACAGAATTATTGTTTCGATTCCTAAAACAAAAAACTATATACCGAAAATTTGCAATTACAGATATAACCTGGATTGAGTTGATTAAAAAATATTTTAGCCTTAGACCGAATCATGTTACCACCCATCGATTTTCTTCACTTATCGGAATGGTCACTGCATCAATAGTTCAATTGGTATCAATATGATGGGAAAAATATCTAAAACATTGCGACATACCTCCAGTTACCTCACCCACAATTATACACAGGTCACTGTTTTAGAAGATCTAGTGCCACACATGTTGCAAATTGTGGCGGTGACTTGTTGGTCCTAAAACGTCATGGGGCTGGAAGTCCTCTTCTGTTGCTGAAGGATATGTCGATTCTTCAGTACAAAACAAAATAAATATATCTAGGATGTTTGTATCAGAACGAAATGAAATGGATCAACCTGGATGTTCTAAAAAATATACCTTCGACCATTAGTAATGTTTCGCATACCAGACATTAATTGCGATGACAGTGAGAGCAATAAAACCTATCCAGGTCTCACAATAAATGCAAGTGATGCTGCAAATGTTGTTCTGATACAAACATCCTAGATATATTTATTTTGTTTTGTACTGAAGAATCGACATATCCTCAGCAACAGAAGAGACTTCCATCCCCATGACGTTTTAGGACCAACAATCACCCCACAATTTTTGCAACATGTGTGGCACTAGATCTTCTAAAACACGGATATTTTGATCCTGTTTTATGAATTGGTGCAAGTAACTTGTTAGGTAGTATACTGACTATGTTTTTAGATATTTTTCCCATCATATTGATACCAATTGAACTATTGATGCAGTGAACCATTCCGATAAGTGAGGAAAAATCGATGGTGGTAACATGATTCGGTCTAAGGTTCTAAAATCTTTTTTAATCAACTCAATCCAGGTTATATCTGTAATTGCAAATCTTCTCGGTATATAGATTTTTGTTTTAGGAATCGAAACATAATTCTGTCGGATTTAATTCACATCTTCAACGCATAACTTGGTCAATTCTTCACGTCTGCAGGCACCATTATATCCGATTATTAAAATTACCTAAATTAATTACAAAAACAATTAGTTTTGTTTATATATTGTTTAAACATTAGTAGTTAACTACCTAATTGTTTGCTTTAAATTAATGTAATTCATTATAAACTTATGTGATTAAAATGAATGTAAATTATATGCACTTACTTTCATCGCGAGATATGCATTGTCGTTGGCTTTCTGTAATAAATTTGTTTATGTCATCTTCTTCTAAAATTTTAGATTTTTTGGGCATGTAACCAACAAGAAGCCCTTTTAATCAACCCTGTAACTTTTGATATTGCGAAATATCTATATTTTTGTACAGATTCAAGCAGGATCTTATCATTGAGTAAGTTGCCCATAATGTAGACGACTTGTATGTTTTACTTTGTAATTGAAAATGTGCTAGCAGTACATTTTCTGATATATTTTAACGTGATTTTCTTCACACCATTTTGTAAACTTTTTGTACTGCTTTTCATAAAGGTGCCGTGACTTATCGGGAATTATTGAAATTGCAACATTTTGGGCAATTTCGCGAATCTCTGGTGGAGTGCAGTTTATTTCTTCGCTCATAGTTGAAACATAAATTTAGTAATTGGCAATTAACTATAACAATTAAATTCGAATTTCAAAACTTTGTAAGTTAGTCGTACCAACTTCAAATAAAAAAAATGAAATTAGCCTCTAGATTTATATCGTATTTTTATTACACAATTTTATTTATTTTTCAAATAAATGCGCAAATTATAAAAATAGTATAAAGAACTCGTTTATAAGTCATTTATAGCACTTGTCCATTAAAACACTCGCCGCTGCGCGGCTCGTGCCTTAAACTTGGACGCTTGCTGTAAGTTATGACTTAAAAACTCGCGTTCTTTAATATACTATTTGAACACTCCTTCCTTTTCATTAACAGACGATTGATACAAAATAAGATATAAAATAATAATATAAAAAGGCTGTTAAATTAAAAAATACACTTAAAACTTTGCAATCCGATTTAACTTGGGAACAAAATTTAAACGTTTTTTACAACTTTAATTCTAACAAATGGTTTTTCGATACTTTTTAAGCATAAAGGAAAGGTCAAAGGAAATTGTACGTCAATCATAACATTTTATAAACATAAAGTTTCAAAAAAATTAAACACATTTACTTGAATGCAACTTTGTTTAAATATAAAATTTAATTTTATACTTCAGTAATCAATTATATTTTTAAAAGTTGTAAATCCTTAAATCAAAAAGAATAAGAATTTGACATTTACCAAGCTTTAAATGTCGTTTTATTTTTAAAAGCTTTATTTATAATTCCATTCTTTCCTATAAAAGGTTTGGTACATTAACTCGTAAAGGACTTTATAATCCGTAAATCTTTTAAAAGTTCTGGATTATTTTCTGAACCTTTCAAATTCAGAGGCGTTAAATAAAAAGATTACTATTGAAAGTGAGACGACATTATACGTATACGTAAATAAAATATAAATATTTACTACAGTTCATAGCTACGTATTGGATTGGTATTTGGAAATTTTACAGTAAAATAGTTACTTATTTTTAAAGCATTTTTATATGTTATTCATTTTTATTGACGTTTAGTATTGCCTTTTTGCTTTATATTATTGTTTGCGTTATAGGTTCTTGGTATATAGGTTTGCTTTATTCATTCTATGCAATTTTTACTGATTTATATCTGTCTATATTTTTATGGTTCAATGTTCTTTTTTATTAATTATTAGTATAACTTTTAACATTTTTCCGTTAAAAAACTTTGGACTAACTAGTCGTATATTCTTGCAAAATCAATTTTGGCCACTTCTATTTATTAAATTAAACTGAATCTTTCCACAGAAAGGAATTTTTAGTGCAGTTGTTTAACAGCGTTGATAGTCAATATTAATAATAATGATTAAAGTCTATGATAATAAGATAAGTAACAACTCATTAAATTAAAACTAACTTGCATCGCCATGTTAAGTTAGACAAAAATATGAGGAAACCTCGGAAAAAAGCCGATACAGCTAAATTTTTGCCTATGACTATTAGATACACTGTGTCACTGATTGTTGGGGACTTTTGACACAATGTACAAGGTGTCCCGATAAGAGTACTGAGTAGCTCTACAAGATATTTCAGGAAAAAATCTTTATAACTAGAAAGGGTGAGAGAAACGTCTGGAAATTAGTTTGAAGTTTGTAAATTGACTACTGCGGAGCGTAACTGCTATGAAAAACACAAAGTTGATGCTATCTCGGTAAGTTGAACAATGAGCCATAACTTTGAAAACATCATTTGATAACTTGGGTGTTACGGTATAATATTGCATAATGATATTTTTTGTATCTGTCATAGTAAGGGAGGAAAAGGCTAATGAATTTTTCAATGTTTACAATTTAATATTTCTTGTGAAAACGGCGTCGCGATATCTCCATCAGTTCTCGATTTATAGGACAAAATGTTAAATTTCCAGTATCTCAATCGGATCAAGTTGTTTTGGTAAAAAACGCAACTGGAACTTTTAACTTTTTAACTTTTTGCAAAGATTAAAGATTTAACTAGTGACTTCTGGTAGTTTTCAAGGTTTAACTATTTACTATTTTTTCGAAATTGTGCTATTTCCTAACATGGAAGCGATACAAAATGCCATTAGCAGCTTGTCCACGATTAAAATTAAAGCAACGATTTTTACTACCAAAATTAGATTAAATAAATACATCAAAAATGAGGGAAGATATTTTCAATATTTATGAGGTGTTTGTGGCTAAACTTTAACATTTATTGTGTTTCTTAATTTAATTGTTATATTTTATGTTCCGTTATCACGTTGGTATTTAAATACGCTTCATAACTAGTTTTAAGACTTCAGTCCAATTAGGCTTGGAAACTTTTTCTGCGAGAGACGGTGCTTTCAAAATTAACGAATTTTTAGCAAAGGCGCATACTTAAAATTAACAGCCGAGAAGCGTTGTAGTAACAGAATAAAGAATTGATATCCAGTTGAGAAAAGCATCGCATTCCAAAAATTAACTCTTAGACCAGGAAAGAAGCCTGATTTGTCGCTCGTTGAACATGTATGGGATATGATCGGTAGGCGACTGAGTAATTTACCACACCCTCCAGATAACTTATACATACTCTAGCTACGGATTCAAGAAGTTTGGGACGGTATATGCCAAGCCGTCTAAATAAGTGCATTACAAATAGTGGCGGAGCAACTCATTATTGAAAAAACGATTTAAGCTTTTGTTTTTTTGTTTTTAAATTTTAATTATTACTTTGTTTCATGAAAATAGAAATATCCTGAATATTTCAATAAAATCGTTCAATAACTTCTAGGAGTTGCAATTTTTCTAGAAGTCAATATATATTATAACAATCCGTTTGACTTTTTTAAACAAATGCTTTTGCTTTCTAGCTATTGTCATCGTACTATTCAATGCAAGTTGAATGTGCAGATAAAGATTCGACATTGTAAACAATGATCCTTCCTTCACCAATTTCTTTCATTTTTCTCAGTAATGTATCTTCCTGTTGTCGATGTTCTTCTGCTATTTGAAACCAACTTTTATAATAAGACTACTGCTTAATTTTCTTGTTAAATGGATATGTTTTGCAACAGCTGCAAACACCTTTTGCATTGTTTTGTTTTTGCTTTTGAATGTAAACATAATTTACTTACTTTTTCATCACACTTGTCGATGGTGGAATTAGGGTGCTGACTTATTTTTCGAAGTACGTTAAACTTACTTTCTTTATGTTTTGATGTACTTTCCTTAGCAATCTCTTGAATTGTTTTGGTAGAAGGACCTCTGCTATTCTTTCAAACAAATAATTTAACGATTTTGGCTGTCAACAACAACCCTATTCATGTTTAAACTACCAAACCCGAACATATGCAAATATAAAATTATAATTTGAGTTTTCATTATTTTATCTGTAATTTCAATTGACTTAAAATTACTTGCGTATGATTTCGAGTCTCCCCTCTTTTATTTGTAAGAATGATTTGTTGTCATGGGACGATGGCAAATAATGTTTGTACGTTCCGCTACTGGAATATGCTCAAATATATAGTTATCTATAAAATAGAGACACTCAGTCACAAAAATTTGCGCATCCTCTTTCCTGGTCTAAGGTATTAAGTTTTACATTTATTTAGTAAACGCTTGTCCAGGTGTGCACAGGGTAAGTTCCAATTTGATGTTTGACAAGTATTTGTTCTCGGTGTGTTGTAGAATTTGAGGTTTCAATCTTCTGAAGTAGACTCCTGCGCTAAAGCAGTGACGACAAGGACGTCTGCCGCTGCAGTTTACAATCATGACTGCGTCACAAACTACCCTTTACTTTATTTACTCTGTTTTTTTTTACCTTTGTAGGTTGCTTCAATTAATTTCTAACACGGTGTTTACTATTTCGTTTCTCACTCGGACGGATTACGTTACTTTACGTTGTTTGACTTTGTCGGAAGAATCTTTTAAATTATTGCATTAAGTGACGTGAATTTATTAACGCTTAAAAACCAACTCTTTCGAATTCCTCCGTGTCTTCAACTTTTATAATCTTGGGCAACATCCTCTTAGATCTTTTTTAAATTTGTTAAAAAATTTGGCGCTCCCGCGCGCCCTAAACCGTTGCTTTGCAAACTAAATATTTTAAATTTAATGTGGTTCAGCATAAACAGTAAAAAAAACCCTAAAAATTATAGTTATAGTTTTGTTTTCTAATTTAAGTTAGTACCTTTTATTTCTAGTTGCTAGGGTTGGTACTGATTTTTTAATTTAGATTAGAAAAGAAAAATATCTTTATTTTGCGATTTATTAATTAACAATTATTATTTTATTACAAACGTTTATTAAATAAACTTACTTGTGTACGAAGTTAATGTTAGCAACTTTTGCTAAGTATATGATTAAATTGCTTATTATTGAGCTATATTCTAATTCAAAATAAATAAAGTGATAAATCATAGAATTGGTTTCTCCGGATGCATTCCGTAACAAGTGCGAAAATATTCTCAAACGGTGTTTTAGAATCTAACTATTCTGTACTTGATAATTAATTTAGATGTTGACGTTTTAGAATAGGAGTACAAACAAGTGCGAAAATATTTTCAAATTGGATAGAAAGATAAGAAAAGAACTGTCAACAGTATATGTCTACAAAACTTCAGAAAAAAATCTGATTTAATAGATTTTATCGGTAGCTGTAGTTAATAGTCGATTAAAACAGGTTTATTCTGATAGTACTGAATTAAAGAAAAAAATATATTTCTACATATGAGTTTTGACGTCACAACCAATGACCATGTGTTCTGAGACATATAAATTAAACAAACTTCAAGAACATTTGTTGGTGTAAAAAAATAGAATTTTGAACTTATAAGTGAAATGAATGTCTTCCTCCACGAGAGTTTAAAAGACCAACCGCCTACTCGTACAGTTAGTTGTATACCGCACTTAAGTCTACACCTCTGATGAGCTTATAATAAGAGTAAAATGCACATCAAAAGTTCTTTTGTTGCGTGTATGCTACTGTACAAGAAATACTTGGCTTGTTATCGACACGCGTGTTTAAGCATTTAAAGTTATTGCTCCTGATAACGATAAGGTATTTTAAACATGCATTTCACTTATGTTCAATATGCTTTACAAGAGTTTTAAAAACCAACAGCCTTCTTGTACAGTTGTATACCGCACTTAAGTATACACCTCTGATGAGCTCATAACAAGGGCAAAATGCACATTAGAAGTTCTTTCGTTGCATATATGCTACTGTACAAGAAATACTTTGCTTGTTATCGACACGCGTGTTTAAGCATTTAAAGTTATGGCTCCTGACAACGATAATGCACTTTAAACATTCATATTCGTTACAGTTAACTGTTACCATTTTCTTAGTTTACTTATAAGTTATAGTATATTGATTTCTCGTATTTGTATCCCATACAATTTTTCTGATGTATTTGTTGATAAGAAACATACCTGTGAATTCCCTCCACTTTTAAATACCGGTATCAATTTTTATTAAAATGATTATTATTATTATGTAAAAAATTCGAAAAAACGTGTTTTTTAATTTTTGTTTAAAGCAGACTAATAATAATTATAATCAGTACTTAGCGTTTTATAGGTGTTGCAAAAAGAAACAAATTGCCGTTTAAAAAATTATACTTGGTCAAAAATTGTTTAAAATAATCGACATTAACCGTGGGAAAAATCGAAAATTTCATTACTTTTTATTTCGTCAAAAATTATTTTATAGCTTTGAAACCTGGTGGAAATAAAAGGCTATAAAAGTTTTTTGAGAAAATGCTTTGTTTATTAATTAGATCTCAAAAATTTAATTCAATCTGATCTAGTTTCCGTCACTTGATGGGACCCAGCAAGAGTTTCTTTTTTTGTTGTAACGTCTAGTTTATGAATCCGTTAATGACATAACAATTTTCATAAATTTTCATTAAAGAAGTAAGACTTTTTGTTATTGCTTTTTATTGTATATGTAATCGCGGTCCGTGTCCTATCAAAACTGTTTTGTACTGTAAACCTTATTTTAATGTCTGTAATAATGAACAATGTTTTAAATTGTGATTTATTTACAAATAATTACTTTTAATATACATCAGTTATACCCTCATATCAATAGTCAGTATATTATTCTATAAAAATTTTGATCCACAACGGTTTTTTGTCAGTACTTACTCATAGTTTTACACTTCCAATATAAAAAAAATGTTTTTTAATTTGTTTATAACAATGTTGTTAACACTTTATTAACAAAGTTGATAAATCAGTTTAAAGAAAATGGTTCAAATCGAAGCAAACATGAACGGCGATTTTTTGGGCGTGCGAATTTGAAGCCACCTACTCGAAACCTGAAATCTGAGTAACCGAGAGCGCGACCAAAACTTTGATTAAAGTTGTACTGCGGAAAAAATATTATTCTGTTTATTTAACAATTAAACTACGCATTATAAAGTACAAGTCTTCAACTACATACTGTGCAAGTTTGAAGTGTTTTTGTTCATAAATAAACAAATGGCACAATAAACAATTAAAAAAATTTACTCGGTTTACAAACATTGCACAACAATCCTTTTTTTTAAATTTGTAAAAAATATCCGCTACACGAATATGAAAGATTTATGACAATACGTACGTTTGTTATGAGTAAGTGCAAAAACCACAACCAAAAAATTCGTACTTTTTCAAACACCATTTTGTTAATAACATTTTCAAAAATCGTTAAGCCATTAACGAATTCATAAATTAGACGTTACAACAAAGAAATGAGCTTCTGTTTAGTCCCATAAGATGACGGGAACTGGGTCAGAATGAATTAAACTTTTGAGAGTTATTTAATAAACAAATGCATTTTCTCAAAAAATTTTTTATAAAAAATTATGGTAATTTTGTGCACATGAAAGACATATTTTCATCAAGTTTCAAGGCTGTAGAATAAATTTTGATTATTTCAATTATTTTTAAACAATTTTTACCGATTTTAATTTTTCAGACAGCAATTTGTTTTTGCAACACCTATAAAACGCATAGTATGATTATAATTATTAGTTGTCGGCGTAAAAAAAAAGATTAAAAAACGAGTTTTTTAGGATTTTTCACATAAAATTATTAATAAAAAATAGTCCCGGTATTTCAAAGTGGAGGGAATGTACAAGTATGTTCCTTATCAACAAATACATCCGAAAAACTATATGAAATACTATAAAGAATTTCGTCCCAGATTAGCTGTTCAATCAGCTAATTCTATCGGCCTAAAACATTGGAAATGGAGTTTTGTTGTTTTGGATGTTTTAAGTTGTATAATTTTATAAATAACAAAAAAGAAAACGTTTGTAGTATAAATTGAACTTGACACATTTTCATTAAGTTAAAATTGACAACATTTTCACTATTTTCCTTTTGATTAGATTTCGTGCCATTTAATCATTTATCTCACACAATAATCATAAACTAAAGTTTACTTCAGTAAATGTTACTTATAAATAAGTGTTGTGACTTTGTGGACAGATGTATTAAGTTCGCTATAATAATCGAAGAATTGATTTATGTAACTACTTACACATCTGTCGACAAAGTGGCTTTAATGCACATGCATTTTCGGACGCGTTACGATAGCACGAGACGACACTAGATGTAACACCTTTGACAGTATATGATGTGGCTTCCTGTAGGGAATACAATCGATAGCGGGCGTTTTTTACAATAGTGAACTTACACTCGAGTTTTCTCACTCATGAAGAGTCAGAAAAGAACGAAACCGCCGTCGAGCGATTCTCGTTTATTGATTATAATTGTACAATCTCTTGCAAACTTACAACAGACGATTCGATTTGCAAACATACAGGGTGTCCGAAAATTTTGCGCAATAACTTCGGTGCTAATTCTAGAGTGAAAATAAAGGCCACAAGTTTCTATAACATTTTTTCTAAAACTCAAAGGTAAAGGATCTAGAGCACTTTAAAGTTAGGATTTGCTAATTTCATTCACATGGGATGAAAGATAATTTAAAAACACGCAAAAAAGGTTTACTTGTTTTACCTTCGTAAATCGAGCCGTTTTCGAGAAAAACGACTTTAAAGTTTGTCTTGCACCAGCATACACAAAACTGATTTATTTCATTTTTGACATTTCAACGAAGTGTGCCTTGAGAACAAAATAATGCTATGCGTTCCTATGGGAAAAAAGTCATAATAATATAGAAACATTTTCGACAGATTATTAGTAACTTGTTTTAAATAAATTCAGTTGGTGAATTTAAATTTAGTAAGATGAATAACACATATTCCAACAATGAATTAAGGGATATGCACTATTATTACGGTGTAGCTGGTGGGAATGCGTCGGAAGCAATACGCTTGTATGGTGCAGCATTTCCAAATAGAAGGATTCCGCAATCAAGACTATTTAGTACTATCCACACCAGGTTAGGAGAATTCGGATCATTTAAACGGAGACATTCTGACGCAGGTCGACAGAGACGAACCCGAACGCCTCAAGTTGAACGAGGCATATTAGAATACATCGAAAATGATCCTAAGCTTAGTGTAAGAAGAATTGGTGCTCAATTGCGCAATATTTAAAAAAGTTCAGTGCACGAGGTATTACAAGAACAACTCCTTCATCTCTGCCATTGCCGGAAAGTTCAGGCCTTGAGTCCTCAAGATTCTATGGCTCGAGTGCGCATATGCAATAGGATCCTTGATCTTTACAACGGCGATGAAAACTTTTTATGGAATTTGCTCTTTACTGATGAAGCTGAATTTGGACACGATGGCGTAATAAATCTACACAATGAACATTATTGGGCTGATAAAAATTCTTATGCGACAGTGGAATGCAATTTTCAAAACAAATTTTTCGTTAATTTGTGGGCTGGCATAGTAGGAGATCATTTAATCGGGCCATATTTTTTGCAACCTAGGCTGAATAGTAAGGCATACTTAGATTTCTTAAAAAATCAGTTGCCTGTTCTGTTGGAAAATGTGCCTCTTCACCTTAGAAATTCAATGTGGTTGTTACAAGATGGAGCTCCTTCACATTATGGCGTAGCTGTAAGGAGATTTTTAAACGAAACGTTTCCTGACAGGTGGATAGGACGTGGTGGGTATGTAGAGTGGGCTCCCAGATTGCCAGACTTAAACCCAATGGACTTTTTCTTTTGGGGCCATTTAAAATCCTTAGTGTATCAGACGCCAGTAAACAGCGTAGAAGAGTTGAGGGAGCGAATTATCGTTAATTCTGAAGCAATTAGACAAAAGAAGGAAAATTTTTTTTGAGAAGACTTAATTTGTGCATTGAGGAAGACGGGAGGCAATTCAAAAATCTATTATAAATAGTGAAAGCTGTCATTAATATTAAATTGCGAGGTATTGAGGTGCCCAAAAATTATTCAAAAATATTCTTCGTTTTGATTAAAAATGAATAAATAAATTGTTATTTGAAAATGCCTGTCTTTGATCTCATAGGAGTATAAAACGCTGTATAGCACTTGTTCTCAAGGCACACTTCGTTGAAATGTCAAAAATGAAATACAAACTTTAAAGTCGTTTTTCTCGAAAACGGCTCGATTTACGAAGGTGAAACAAGTAAACCTTTTTTGCGTGTTTTTAAATTATCTTTCATCCCATCTAATTGAAATTAGCAAAAAGTTAAAAGCAAAAAAATTTCGAGCAATTAAATGCATGACAGGGGCGGTTCCAGCCCTTTAAGCTTGATGGATGAACGTCAAATTTTGCACGTTTATGCGTGTGAGCATGAGTAATCAGCTTGCCAAATTTAAAATTTAATCGGTTAAGAAACAAAAAAAAATAAAAAAAAATGTTTTAAAAATCCTAACTTTAAAGTGCTGTAGATCCTTTACCTTTGAGTTTTTGATAAAATGTTATAGAAACTTGTGGCCTTTACTTTTTCTCTAGAATTAGCACCCAAAGTTTTTGTGCATTATTTCCGGACACCCTGTATGGTCGGTTATAACAATCGAAAAAACGACTAGTTATTACACATATGTCGACAAAGTTGCTTTAATGCAAATAATCAACATTCTTTAAAGCAAGCTAACATAAATATAATGCATTTGCTTGACGTTTTTAGTTTACGTATAGATACATTTTTTAATGTACTTTTATCTTCTTCGCCAATTTTCTAAAAAAAAGTAGGTCAATCGACAGTTAAGGAAATGTTATCTATATTCTTCATTTTTAAGATTTCTGTAATTTTATACTGGCTGCTATTAAGGCTGCTTTTAAAAACGTCATTTTAACGTGGTAGCGGTCAAATTTAGAATTAAAGTAACGGTGGTATCATCAAACAAAAAACTTGCAAACTTAGTTTTCTTCAAAAGCTATAATTTACGCTATCGTACGCCATTTATTCGTATACCGTTACTTTGGAAATAAAATGCGTATACGCTTCGATTTTAATTAGGATTAATTTCAAATCGAATATTCAGATTCGCTTGCAATAGTTATAGTTGCAAAATAAATAGAGCATTCTTAGGAGTCATCTTAAGCGTACCTACTAATAACACATTTAATTGTTATTGTTGCTCACAAATTTTGTTATGAATGCAATTTGTTCGTAAGTATTCGTTCATACATTAAAATAAAAAATCGTAATTAAATAATAATTAGAAAAATAGCGAGACTGATGTCTCGTTTGTGCATAATAGTGTATGGTCGGTTTCTTTTAGTTTTCTAAAGGTTTTATGCTCCCAACCAAATAGTTTATTAGTTTTATTTTGTACTATAAAGGTTGATCTGCGTAGAACCAGCATTAAAAGTTTTTTAACTTGGAACTTGAAATTCGGTAAGCCGCCATAATCGATCACTTTCAGCTATACAGGTTGTACCAAACCTTTCTTATTTTAAATACAAACCTTTAATTTTTTTTACATGAGTCGATTGACCATTATATGACAAATTTATGTTATTTTACCTTTTTCCAAAAAAATAGTCTTTGTATCACACAAATCAGATGAGATTATAAAATTAAATTTATGGATCAATTGGGCTCATTTTCAAATATCACAATAAACAAGATTGAAATCTCATTTTTTTTAAATGGCACTTTTATGCTTTTTTATTCGAGAGAAAATTGAACTTTGGGGTAGATTCCTCAAGCATTTCCTATACCAAATTCCTATCCCTATCGAGCTATTCAATAAAAATTAAGAAATATTTCATATACCCATAAGCATGATATACTACTGTGTCCAAAAACTAGTTGGAATTTTTCGATGTAAATGACGCGGGTAAATATTTTTCCTCAATATATTTTTTTTAAGTTGGTACAACTGTTACTGACTTTCATGCCACATTATATGTCAAAATATTCATTAGTGTTTGAGTGACGCTTGTTTTTGTAAGACACCAAAAGTGAATTTGGCGATTTTCACAATGTCTGAAATAATTCAACAAAGAAGTGCAATCAAATTTTGTTTCCTGAATGAAATAAATGCTGCAGAAACGTTGAAAATGTTGCAGAAGGCTTACGGGGACCTAATTCTACCAAAAAAAACAACAAATGATTGGTATAACTTATTCAAAGAAGGTAGAGAACGCGTTAAAGAGGAAGAGCGCCTTTGTCGACCATCGACCTCAACTGACGATGATCACATCCAAAAAGTAAAAGAATTAGTACGTGCAAACCGTCGATTAACTATAAGAGACATTGCTGATGAAATTGGCGTATCAAAAGGATCAATTAATATCATTTTGAAAGATGTTTTGGGCCTCAAACGTGTCAAGTCTCGATTGGTACCAAAAATGCTGAATTTTCTTGAAAAACAGCGTCGTGTTGATGTGTGTGAAACAATGCTCTCTGACTATCAGGCGGTTTATAAACGCATTATTACGAAATATGAGACTTGGATCTACGCTTACGACCCCGAAACCAATTGAGTGAATATCGTGCCAAAGGTAAGGCAAGACCGAAAAAACCGCGTCAAAGTCGGTCAAAAATCAAAGTGATGTTGTCAGTTTTCTTCAATTATCGTGGTGTGGTGCATTACAAATTCCTTACCACTGGTCAAACTGTTAACAAGGAATACTATTTGAGTGTTATTCGTCATTTGCGTAAAGCTATTCGTAAAAAGAGGCCGGATTTATGGAAAGATAACTCTTGGTTTTTACACCACAATAATGCGCCATCTCACACTGCACTGATTCTTCGTGAGTTTTTGCCAAAAATGCAACCAATATCGTTCCGCAACCACCTTATTCACCTGACTTGGCTCTGTCTGACTTTTGGCTATTTCCAAAACTCAAAAGACCACTCCGAGGAAACCGTTTTGAGTTGATTGAAGACATTCAACGTGAATTGACGCGCGCTCTGAAGGCTATACCAAAAGAAGACTTTTTGGCATGCTTCGAGGAGTGGAAAAGCGGTAGCATAAGTGTATTATATCGGGAGGGGACTATTTTGAAGGGGACGAAATTGAATTAGAAGAATCAATAAAAATTTTTTAATTTATAAAACAATTCCGACTAGTTTTTGGACACATGTAGTATGTCAAAAATGTCAAGGATGAGATAACATAATTTAGGTTATATAAACTCAGAATTACATGGTCAATCGACCTATGTAAAAAGAATTATAGGTTTGTATTTAAAATAAGAAAGTTGATAGTAACATTTGGCACACTAAGTATAACTGAAAGTCTGAAAATGTTTAAGGTAGAACGAAAATTATCGATTATAGCCGTGTACCGAATCTGAGGTTTCTGATTTATCCTGCATGTTAAAAAAACTTTAATACACGTTCTACGCAGATTATTCTCTATATTATACATGTATTAAAATAGATCTTTTAAAACTTTTCCACCCAACATTTTTAAAAATCTTTATACATGATTGTTATATACTTTAGGAGATAATTATACAGTTTATTTAAAACAAAAACAGTCATATAAATGGGTGTCCGATTTTCAATTGTTTGAGATATTTAGATGTTACTTGATTTTTTGCAACATTGACTTAAATTTATTAAATTCTGACTTTTTCAATGAAGGTGAGAACAAAAAGAATGTATCACGTGAATAAAGGTACAATTATCTATTAGAAAATTATATTACACAGTAATCTAATTTTGTCCGAGTATTTAATTATAATGGTAATTTTAAATATGTACACATCTAGCCGTCTATTCTAATACAATAGTATATTATACACCAAGGTTGTGAAGTTTGTCATTATTGCCTTAGCACCAGCGTAGGCAATAATGGACTTCACAACCATGGTGTATATACTATTTTTCCACTACTAGCTAAATGTAAGGCAAATGGTAAAAATAAACATTTTTCTTGTAAAAATCAAGTAGCACAGGAATTTAAATAAATCAAAAAGCATTAAAAGTTACATACGTTGATAAACCAACTGCAACTGGTTCACTCAACACTTGTGTGGCATATTTCACCCTAATTTTCTGAAAATTATTCGGAGTAATATGTAAATTAGTTGATTTAGGAGCTAATCGCAGTGGTTTAGATTTGTCTGACACGTAGAAATTTTTAATGTCTTTCCAAGATGCATTTTGTTATTAAAGATTATATCGTATTTAATCAAGTTATTTTGCACTGACTTTAATAAATAGGGGACATCAAAGAAATATAAGTTTTTCTTATAGTTTACGAGAAGGTATGGTTTTCCTGTGATACATCTATTCTTATAATTAGGTTTCGAAAATTTTACTACTGCCCTAACATTGGTACCGCATAGCTTTTCTATGCAGTTTAATACTATCAACTTCAATTTGCATTTCGTATTTGTAAAAATGTAGCACAAGAGTTGTTTAAATTTTTTATATATAACTCTAACCATGATCACGTAACACTTTGAGCTGGCAAAAAATTTAAAACCTACTTTAACATTAACATTTTGGGGCTCGTAAAATATAATTTTAGTAAAAATTGTTTGTATTCACTCTGTATATTTCCTGCTTCTTAGTGGTTTATTTTGTAAGTCCACTTGGGCTTTCACAATTTGTGCTCCGTTTTTGGGAAGAAATCGTTGGGTAATGTTAACTTCAATTGAAGTGCTTTCTTTTCGCTTTGCAATTTAAGAATGTTCTTTACCTTTACCTTTACCTAGGAGTATTTAAGGTGCAAGCTTGAATAGTTTTGGTATAGCTAGAGATGTTAACGGGCATTTATTTACATCGATTCTGAAAACACTTGTATAAAACATCTAAAAATTTCATTTATTCCTTCGCCAATATACCTCGTGTCATTTAAATATTAGGTTTCAGAAATTGACACTTGCAATTCATTTAGAAATGGTGTTAACCATTGAAAACACCTACAACAAAATGTTTGTAATTTACTTAAAATTCTTCATGTAACTTAACCCGCTTGGTTAAATCTCCTTTGAGAAACCTGAAAAAACTAATTCTACCATCACATTTAGTAAATAAATAAATTCAAGTTATGTATTTTTGGTTATGGGATGGGGGCTCAAATTTTAAACTAATGGCATTTTTTCATTCAAATAATTTTATCGTGTTAGGTAATTTTAAGCAGCAAATACGTTAAAAATAATCTCCTGGATATAAAAAATTATGTTGCACTCGTTTTTGTTAAACAACTATTCTTGGATTCTCAAAAAAATTTGATGTTGTCCATTATTAACCTAGGTCAACAATAGAAAAAATTATTAACCACTATTAGAGAAATTCAACTTCTCAGTTAGCTAGGAAACGCAATAATTGTCCATTTCACAGCTAGTAGTGAAAACAATATTTTATTACTCCAAATTTTGATACAAAAGAGAGCATTTTATTGCAAGTAATAGTATATTATAGAACTAGTTTTAGAAGACGCATTTTATAAAACGAGTACAGTTTTCTCATTACATTTTGGTTTAAAGTTGGTTTAAGCTTAATTTGTACAATTATCATACATTTAACTTTAAAAAAAGGTGAAAATAAAAATAACTAAATACATAAATCTACTAAACATTAATTACAATTTAAATTAACGCACGCCGAACGTAACAACAGCGTTGACGTTTAATGTTAGTTAAGTGTTACCACCGTTCGGAATAAAAATTGTTCTATTTCTAAAAAAGAACTAAATTTTCTATAAAAGAACTTATTTGAGTGCTCTTATAGCTCTGTAAGCGACCCAAAATAGAAAAAATATGTTATAATAGCTTCAAGACTGTGATGGGATTTTTATTGTAAACTTCTTCTTATCAAAGTAGCCCTCCCTTCAACTTTTACTGTCTTTATACTGATAAAACTTCTTCTCTCGGCAGATATTTTAGACATCAATATAAAAAACAGAAAAAACCCAAAAGCCGGGAATGTACGGCTCATAACCAAACTTACAGTCAAAAAACTGTAAGTTTGGCCTCGAAAACTGGTTGAGATATTGTAAAATGCTAGCGATTTACTTAATCAACATCGAAAAGTGCATATGGTTTACAACTATATATTTTTTAAAATTTAAAGAAAATATGGCGTGTTCCGTTTAAAAAAATGTAAGTTTTTGCTGCCACGACCTTTTGAAACACCCTGTATAATCAAAAGTATTTTTAAAGGGTGCACTCATCTTTTTATATTTTTTTATTATATTTTTTTATCAATTAAGTTATCCTCTAATGTCAGAAGTTTGCGTCACTCTGTATAAAACTATATCAAAAATTGTTAAAAATCCAAAATGTTTTATTCAAAAATCAAAATTAATTGCCACTTTTTATCAAAGACAAAGTGCATACATGTTTTATACTATCTGAAAAAAATTGAAATAAAACTATATACCGTGTGTCCCGGAAAATCTAAGGCATTCTGTTTAACATGGGGAATTTGAAAACTTGAAACTTGAAACTTGAAACTTAAAAACACTATCAAAACATGTTAAGAATGGGTACTAGCAAACGTTTTGCGTAATAGTTTCTAAAATATCACCAAACGTATCAAAAATATTTAAAAAATAAGTCAATAATATTTTATAACATACGAAGGTTCAAATCCCAGTTCGATTTTTTTCAGTTGCATTATTATTTTAAAAAAACAGCAATTAATTTCTATCTTAATTTTTTTTACTTGAACTGGCAATCGATTTATTTGAATATTTACATTATGAAACATTTAGTTTAATAATAAGAAGTTTTTGGATATCTTAAATACAAACCCGGTAAACGCATTTTGCATGCGCAGAAGAAACTCAAGTAAACTTTGCTTTTACCGTACTTGATTTTACAACATCAAAAAACTCAATAAACTCTCTAATTGAATAATATTCTAATAAGTCCATTCCTCTCAACCAATAGAAATTAAAAGCTGTTCATTTAAATTAATAATACAATTAAAAAAGAAAAGAAAAAGGACTAGAATTTGAACCCTCGTACGTTCTGCAATATTATTAAATATTTTTTTAAATATTTTTATTATGTTTGTTTAAATTTTATAAATGATTACGCAAAACAATTTCTATTATACATTGTTAAGTGTTCTGATAGTGAAAATATGTTAAAAACACTTTAAGGACATATAAATCGGACTTTCAAGTTTACTATGTCAAATAATGTAAGAAACCGACAATGTTTAGTATAATTTTGCCGCCGAGATAACGATCATCTCACGGCATAAAATTTCATTGTCATTAAAAGCGTCGTTCGCACTGCTCCACTTAGCATTACCCTTGTACAACCGTTGCCCACTCTTTTGTTAGCGATAACGTCCCCTTTATAAGTGCGAACACAATCCCGAAAAGATACTCTTATTCCGATTCTAATACCGACTCCGAAACCGATCCGAATAAACACCTTATACTACGTTATCTGCTGTACTTAGTCTTCTCACTTCTTTAACGGCAATAGTTAGTTATTTTCATTAACCATATTTTCAAAGCCCACTTTAACTGCAAATTAGATTTGGTACCGGTTGTGGCAAAACAGTACTAACAGCTCAAGAACTACCTAGAAAAACCACCGTTATTAATCCGTATAGCTATCACATTTTAACGATCGAACCCGATGCAGTGTGGCCGACTTATTCGGTAGTATTTGATCCGTTATTAATCTGTTCTATTTATAGCTAGCACCACCATATCACCGAGTCTCTATTGTGTGGCCGATTTATTTGGTAGTAACTAGAAGCAGGTTTGCCGAGAGAATCTGGCTCATTTTAATTACAACCGTAGCAAAATCCCATCGAAACAGAGGGTAGAACTTCTCGTACGTAAACAGCTCGCATACAAGGCCTCAGCGTACTTGGATGACCATTGTTCATTTGGTGTACCTTAAGAGGGACTTCCGTCACTTATAAAGCCGTGTTTTAAACTCCGTTGCTTATCCCTTAGGAAGCGAGCTCCGTCAGAAGATGTTCTAACCTATAATATTAATCGTGGTTGTGAAGATCCGCCGCCGACACCTAATCTAACTTACCTATTTCAGTAATCCACTAGCACAAACTACAGAAATTCCGCACCGAATCCACCCGCCCGAGAGACATGTGCAAACAACGGAGTGCCGAATGTAAATAAATCCGTCAATGTCCGAACGGCCGGCTGTGTCTTGATCAACGCCACTTTGAGTTGAGGCTTGCAAACCTATAAATGCAATAGAACATTCAATGTATAATTCCGTAAATATTCATTCCTTAAAAGGCTTTTACAATACAATGCTTCAGATTTTCCGGGTCACACGGTATAACACCTTAAAATTTTAGTTTTTTAAAGTAATAATAAAAGTTATAATGAATCTTTACTATTTGAGATAATGCAAGTTGAAACAATTACAAGAAATGAAAATGAAGAGAGAAAATAATGGAAAAACACAATTCTTAAAAAATTTAAACTTTTTGTAATAATTGAGAAAAAGTACAAAAAAATTGACGTATTTTAGAAAAAATATTTTGATAAAAAAATTTTTGTTAAAAATAGCACGATTTTCTCGACAATCAAAAAAAATCAAAAAACACTGTAGAGAATTATTATTATTTATGCCTATGCAGGGTATTTTTAAAAACATTGTTTTGAACAAAGTTTTCAACTAGAACTTGTTGGTTTAAACAATTTTTAATTTAATGACTCAGCGATAGGGACATGCTCTTTGATGACAAATGAAATTGAAGTAAATTTGTAAATTTTATTGTTCCAATGGGCACCATTTGACGTGTAGTATCTTCAGTTTCCGGATTTCCCATTGTTAATGAATTATCTTTTATAAGTTTTCAAAACAATTATTTTTGAATTTTTGAAAATGCAATATTTCGGAAGTACCTAGGTATTATGAAAACGATTTTTTTAACTTTGTGATTTATTTTATGAAATACGATGACCTCTAGTAGGCTTCATAAAAGAACAATATGCTTAATCATAATTCACTTGACTAACTGTAATTTTTAAATTAAGTGTTAAAATTGACGACTTGGAAAATGTCCATAACAATTATATCTCATAGTTTGATCGCTCTCGTTTATTGCAATTCTTCAAACATAGACTTCACTCCCATCGAATAATCATACGATATTATTACCAATATTATAATTACTTTTTTTTATATTTTTAATTTAGTTTTCATATAATTATTACCATATTACTCTAATTTACAGCGTTAAGGCAGTGTGACAGACTATAAAATTTGTATTGAAATTTAGTACAAACTGAGAGAGAAGCGTTAAACTAACCAATTAACGTTCATCACAATAGTATTTCCTTCTCAGTTTGTGCTAAATTTTAATACAAATTTTATAGCATGTCACACGACAATAAAAAAGGTCTGTTATAATTATTTAATTAATTTAAATATTAAGAGGGGACATTAAGTTGTACAAAGAGCCATCTATTAATTATTAGGTAAACAATTAGCTTATCGTAGATTCAAACCAGAAATATTTGTAGCAAAGTTTTAGTATTTCGTCTTTTATTTAAAAATTTGTAATTTGATACACATAAACTTTAACATACGTGTACTAGAAAATATTTGCTAGAATATGACTAGTTAATTTGGTTTCGTGAAACGACTTACTATTTAAAAAAAAATTGTTTTTATTTATGTACACAAAGCATTTATAAACAAAATTCATGCTTTAACGTTTGGTTACGATTAAAACTAAAATGATAAAACAAGCAAAACTTAAAATGTTTAGTAAATATTCTGTAATTAATAAAACAAAAATTAGTTAAAGTTAGGCAACCCAACTTGTTTTCAAAGGCACCCTTAAAAAATGTTTATCACATAAGGGTTCAGTTTCACTAAATTCCATTAAATTTATGCTTATGTTAAATCAGTGGTATCCAAAGATTAGGTAAGTTTAGCGACAAACGTTTTTAAATTACGATTAAATTTTACCGAGCTTGGCTAAATTGACCAAAATCAATTACAATTTTCGCCAATTTAAACGTTATAATAGATTTAGTAACTGATTTAATGCTGAAAAGTCAATTATTTTTTACACGAATTCTGTTATGTTTAGAAGTGGTGATGCTGACACTGACCCCTTCAGATTGTCTCCAAAAGGACACTTGTTATGAGTTATTTTTTAAATATGCTGAATTTAAGAATTAGTAGATATTAGAATCCTGCAAAAGGTTTTTATCAAGAAGACAAGTTATCAACAGATTCTTACATATTTAATTTTGCAGAATGACATTCAAAGACCAAGTTAACCGTTTTATCGATTCATCTATCCTAAACGTGTTTAAATATATGTAGTGCACAGATAAACCTACATAAAGACAATAACTTTTATGGTTACACTATCAAACTTGAAACGTTTTGATTCAACAGTAAAACAAATCCTTCTCGAATGCTTTTTTTTTGCTTTTGCCCACCTATCTCAATTTGGACTAACCATTAAGAAACCAAAAAGGTTAACAACAAATATTACTACGGAAAGACATTGTGCGGTTGTATTTGACACGTATTATTCTAAAAATAAAAACCTTTATTTATTGGTGTTTTTTATAGTTTATCAGAACTTCACTTTTCATTTTGAAATGTTAAATTCAATTTGTAACCAATTCCTACAAAATTTAAAATTTATACCTTTTTTACAATAAAATAAGTATTAACCAAAAACTTTATAATTTAATTAATGTACAGGTATTGTGAGTTCAACATTGAACAAATTTTGTATCATTTAAATGTTTCTTTTTCTACAGGTCTTGTACACAAAAGACTGTTATAATTTTAAATTGGTTATTAAATGCATGAGAGCATTTTGTCGAAATATACAGGCTGTCCGTTTTTCGAGTGCCACTATAGGTATCTCGCTTATCTTAAGAGATACGAAGTCGGTTAAATTGGGGCAAAGTTGCGCATTTTTATGCTGAATTACAATCTGAAAATATCGAAAAAAAAACTAAAATTTTTGATTTTTGTTTTTCATTTTTTGCCGATAAACTTTTTTATTGAGAATTTGAATTTTCCAATTATTTTCAACATCTGAGAAACATCTGTCAACTTCATTTTTTCTTATGAACGCCATTTTGGATTTTAATATTTCTAGATGACGTTTTTTTTTCTCTTTACAACGATATATCACACTTGGTAGTCCAGTATCACATTTTTACCGAAAATATAATTTTTCATTTTTTGCAAGCAGTGCTATGCGAAAAAACAACGTTCTTTTGTTTTAAATAAAATTATGACATTTTAATCTGTCTGTTTGGTCGCAGCGTTAGAATTGAATTAGTTGTGTTCGATTTTCAACTAATCAACACGCAAGAAAATTGTAATTCAAATCAGAAAAATACAAAAGAAATAGGTAATAGGCGTCCATCTCCATTATTAGCAATGACGTGGTTGGGGAACAATTCCGACAAGTATTCCCCAACCCGTCCAGCATTATGGGACGGTGCGCCATCTTGTTGAAACTAGATACCGTTCAAACGCTGAAGAGGAACATTGTTATCCATAAAATCTGTGAGAAATGTCCTCAGGAAATTTAGGTACCTATCAGCATTTAAATTATTCTTGTAGATGTAAGAACCTATTATTTTATTGCCCAATAAACCGACCCAAACGTTAAGGCCAAAACGTATTTGCGGTCGCCGTTCTTGAAATGAGAAGACAGATGGATTGTCTTGCACCTAATCAAGATTAATTAAATGATGAACAATTTTGGTATTTGTAGACATGCAAAAGTTTTACCGCCTGCAAAATTTCTTGCTCATGTTTATTAGGCCTATCGCCACATTCTTGTCTAGGTTTTATAAATGACCCATATTGGCCCAAGTTTCTATGCAGCAAAGAAAAATATCTAAAGCTGGGTTGTTGTCGCTCTGGATAACGCTGCAAATACTTTGCTGCAGTTACTTGGGCATGTCGATTAGAAGTGTAATAAATGTGCAGCATATCTCTTTGTTCTTCACGTGAAAATAACATTTTTGCAATAAAACTAGCACAAGCTTAAATATTAAGACATGAAATATTATTAAACTGTCATAATTTGATTAAAAACCATCCATAGCACTGCTTGCAAAAAATGAAAAATTTGGTTTTTGGTAAAAATGTTATACCAGACTACCAAGTGTGATGATACATCGTTATAAAGAGAAAAAAAAACGTCATCTAGAAATATTAAAATCCAAAATAAAGTTCATAAGAAAAAATGAAGTTGACAGGTGTGAAAATAATTGGAAAAGTGATGTCATATTCAAATTTTCCATGAAAAAGTGTCTGAATAATGTCTTAGTTAAAAATGTCTAATCTGATTAGTTTATCGGCAAAAAATTAAAAACAAAAATCAGAAATTTTTGTTTTTTTTTCGATATTTTCAAAATTATTGGAGATATTTCAAATTTATTTTCAGATTGTAATTCACCATAAAAATGGGCAACTTTGCCCTAATTTAACCGACTTTGTATCTCTTCAGATAAGCGAGATCCACATAGTGGCACTCGAAAAACGGACAGCCTGTATACCTATCATAAGGGAAGTTATATTTAAATATTTCTTTCAAGCTTTAAATTTTAGTTGATGGCTAAATTAATTGTCGAATTGGTCATTCCAATTGGTTTAATAATATTACGTTTTAGAACCTTATTATTACATTTAAATATATAAAAAAATCAGCAACAACTTTGTAAATGTCGGAGAAATGCTCGACTTATTTCTTTTTTATCGGATTCTTAAAATTTCTGTACTACGCCAACGGCAAAATATATTGAAACTAAAAATTAAAAATCAATAATATTTGTGACGTACCATTAGAAATTGTAAGGTATTAAAATAAAGATGTAATTTTTATAATGACTACATTATTAGTATAAAAATAATTTTATTTATTTTACTTATAAAAACTTAACATTTTTATATTTAATGTGCGCGTTGGTTTTTGATATACAACAAAAACAACAAAAACTTGTAAACGATACGTCAAGTTTCTTTAGTACCGGCTCTAGATCTAAACTATCCAGATAAGGTACGTAAATGACCAAGGAGTTGCATTAAAGTAAAAATAGAAAATAGGTTTATTCTAATAACAAAACGAACAATTAACAAAATAGGTGTTTAATCAACGTTTTCTACTTTGCAATGCACGATTTGCTTCTTTGTTAATAAATGTGTAACTGCTGTATTCTTATTTAGGGAGTTTTAAAAAATAACATTTCATAATGAAGTTTACTTTGTGACGCTGCTTCCCGGTGCGGTAAATATCTGTAAAAGAAAACGGTACGGACGGATCTCGGGCGCCAGATTTTGTAGAAGTTTACTTTCCTTCGTTCCTCTCACTTGGGTAGTTGCAGTGGAGATACGGTATTCCAGAAAACAAACAAATAAAAACTTAAATTATTTGTTTCGGTTTTTCAAAAAGGGGAAAATAAAGCAAAAAAAGACAACAAACGACGTTGAATATTTACAAACAGCCAAGTTATCGCCTCTAACTTACTACCCCCAAAGCTCTACTTGCTAAGCAATAAGCGGTTGCGGATAACGTGTGTATAGGGATGAATGAGATTGATTGTGGATAAGTGCATAAGCGCAAAGAACAATTTGTGCAATAATGATGGAATTCAGATCAATAAAATATAAATATATTTTAAACAGTGTATGAATGAATGGCTAGAGTGATAGTTCATAAGAGTTTAGTGTAGTTGAAAGTGTAGATAAGAAATTAACACGAAATTAAATAAAAAGTAATACTTAATAATATAGATCATCCCTAACTAATAAACGAAATATAATAAAGAAAAAAAGAGAAGAATTTGGTTGGTATCCAAATGTTAAAATTTGATAGTAATAAACATTTTTGCCCTAATTAAATCGGTTATTATTACTCCATATCTTATTTTAACACCCCATTTTTTTCACTTTCTCTGAGGAATTAGAGTTAGTACATTATAATGAAGCAAAAAAAATTTTATGTCCAAAGGCCGATTTTTATAAAACTTTGTACGTGGACCTTATCTATAATTCCGCAAATCTGATTAGATTTTGGCCATATTCTATGTAGCCAAAAAAACCGTTAACCCACAAGTTTTCGAATTTTTAAATTATTTAGAAAAATATTCATTTTACACATTTTTGTTTCAAATAGTTTTATAATTTAATTATACACAAGTTTTGTTCAAACTATTTATTGATTAAATAAATAAGTAATTACTGAGATATATCAATCACGTGACACTAATTATTGTAACAATATCTCCACCAATAACAAGTTAACAAAAAATGTTCAGGAAAAAGTTGTTGGAAATTCTACTATCTATAGCTTTTTTTGAAGCATTTTTACCTAAAAGCAATTTAAAGTGACATCTATCGGAACGTTTGGAAAACGTTCTTGTCAAAGTTTACAAAAGAAATAGGTAATAGGCGTCCATCTCCATTATTAGCAATGACGTGGTTGGGGAACAATTCCGACAAGTATTCCTCAACCCGTCCAGCATTATGGGATGGTGCGCCATCTTGTTGAAACTAGATAGCGTTCAAACGCTGAAGAGGAAAATTGTTATCCATAAAATCTGTGAGAAATGTCCTCAGGAAATTTAGGTACCTATCAGCATTTAAATTAGACAAACAATACATTCTAAGAAAAACCGGGTCAGATACAGTTAATTAAGAGAGTAGATAATAAAAACAAACTTGATTCTTGTAAAAATTTAAAAAAATTTTAAATTAGAAATTTGCTTAGGAATTATGATGATAACGGTCCATTAGGATTTTGGTGCAGTGTTTTGTTGTTTTTTCGTTTGTTAAAGAAAGTGAAAAATTGATACAATATGTAACGGTTAAATAGGCCATTTTCCTACAAAACATTGTTTAGTTTTCGAATTCACTCGCCAAAGTTAGGCCACTTACAATTCACCGGTGTTGAACCAAAAGATTTGTTATCTTTTCAAAATTGGCGAATCCGGTGTAAACTCCGAAGTGCATTGTAGGAATCTATTGAAACGGACGTCCTTCTGGCTTATCGGTTTCCGTTAAAAATTTCTTGACCGCAAGCAGCCATGTTACATTACTAAACCTCGTGTAGAACTTCTATTAAACTCACTCCGTAAAAACGAGGTTTTCTTTCTAAAAATTGAGTGCATCTCCACCTTTCAAACGTGGGACGCATTGGAGACGTCCTTAGTAACGTTCGTTCTATTCCACAGAGGTTTTTTTTTGGCTCCTTTTTCTTTTGGCTCTTTTGCCGCCGTCTCAATCGTGCTTGGCAACGTCCACCTCGCCACAAGATAGGGCACCTGGTCAACGTCTTTAGGGTTAAACGCTGCCGTTCCACCACCTGAAAGGGGTGCAGGAAAATTCGCCACCGATTTCTAGACGCACAAATTTTCGTATTGCGAACCGTTTACGTTGCTGGAATTTTTACCACCTCCAAGGAGTTTCTGCCATCGAACAGGTCGTACAATTCCGTTGCTATTTCTTTCTCGTGCTGTCGGACTTTACTTACGTAAGCAAACTTGCGCGTCGTCCTAAAATGTAAATAAGGATTCATTACGTTCAGAGAGCATGCCGTCGAGCTTGCCTATACTTGCTGAACGTCGCTGGTAGAAATGTACCGTTTGAGCGTAATCGAGACTGTTTAACTTTAGAAGCATTGCATGTTACTTAAATCGTATTGTAGTAAGATTTCATTCTGTTCGGGACGTGTAAGGAACATTCGTTTATTTGCTATCAAGACAACCCCTTAGAAGAGGGAAACCTCCTTCAGCGCCACGTTAGTGCACAATCGTAGTTTCACTAAAATTTTACTAAATAAATGCTGGCACTTCAAACACATACTTACACAAACCCACGGTTTGCGTTTAATTACATGCGAGTGTAAAGAAAAGTCACAACAACCGCCATACTTAATTGGAACTTGGCAAACAAAATAAAATAAACTATTAATTTCTAGTATAATGAGAACCTAACGTGTAACAGTTCAGCCCACAACCTAACTCTCCGACTGCAGGGTATTTCTATAACGGCTGATTTGTACTTTAGTATCTTTGTTCAATTTTCTTTCACTAGTACACCACAATGCTAGTAACCAGGTAACAGATACCAGGTACATGGTTATTCAAACTCGGTCGCGCTCCCTCCAAACGTTTTAAGACAGGACTTTAAAATAAAAAAAATTACTCAAAAACGAAGAAAATAAAAATTAAGTTTTGGGAGATTATTTATTGTTATAAACAACTTTTTCTTTACAGAGTGGCAAAAACTTCTGACATCGGAGGATAAGTTAGTTGATAAAAAAGATATAATTTGTTAGACTTTACAGTTACTGAGTGCAAATGTAACAAATTTTGAAAGTTATATCTTTTTTATTAACTAAATTATCCTCAGATGTCAGAAGTGTGCACCACTTTGAATAATTGGCATTCTTAAGAGGGTATTTACTCTCGTGTTGAGATTCATAAAACAGCTGTCAAAAAATAACTATTTTTTATAAAACTAAAAAACATTCAACGTTCATACAAAAAATCTGAAAAGAGCAATTATGTTTCTACGCTCCTCGTGTAATAGATTTTCTGTTTTTCACTAAACATGTGTTTTTGAAGAGATTAAACTTTTAAAAATAACGTAATAATAGACACTTTAATATAGGCATTTAATTGCATCAGAACAAAATTTGAACACATGGCGGGGATGCATTGATGCTTTTTGCAAGAAAATACGTATGCAGTTCAAGACTTAAAAAATTATTTTTAAAAAGTTAATGTCAGACATAAAATGCTAAGCGTGAAGAACCATACCCTGCCAGTGTACATATATATCTTGTATAATATTTTAAATTTATGACTACCCTACATCCTGTTCAAAATATTCATTGTCATAAAACTGTTACAAAATTGTTTGCAAAATTTTATTTTGGTTTCTTGTTGCAATTATAATTATATTTCAGACAAAGTCTTTTAACATTATGTTATACACAAAAAAGTTAAAAACAAGTATTAACTAATTTGTTTAACATTTAAACCAAACAGATTAAATTTTTATTCCGTAGACTTTTTTATTGAATTTATATTAAATAAGGTTGAAGAAATATATAGATTTTAGATAATGTTAGTTTGTTAGTTAGCCTTCAACAGTAAATAAAAACATAATATCTAATTTTTTACTGAAATAAACATTAAACAATTTATAAAATTTATTTTTTTGTATATAATAAAACAATGAAATACAAATTAAGTATTTCTAGCAACGTGTTGTATCACCAATTGGTAAAAAATTAATAAACACAAGGTATATCAACAAAAACAGAATGAAAATGTAAAACGATCAATTCATTCATTCCAATATTTTACATAATAATAAAACCATATTTTCAAATACGACGGATATTGAAACTCTTTCAGTTGTCAATCTCCTCATAAACTACAGAAATATATTTTCGATAAACGATATTTTGTAATCATTTACTTTCGTGTTTCTATTGTGTTCGAAAATGATGATCCAACTGTTTGTTGTTGGAATGTTACATAAATACATATGGTTGAGTAAATGGTACTGTCAGTACCAATATTCATAAATGTTAAGTTTAACGTTACAAATATTTTGTGCATTAATAAAAATTTGTGCATAAAACTAAACACATTATTTTTCAGAAAAATGTTTATTATTTTATTTTTGTATACAAAGATTCAACTGTTATAAATTGACCAATACAAATTAATAATTTGAAAGCCTACAAAAAATGCAAAGAATATTTTAAACAACTTAAAATTTTTCTTAACAATCAATTTTTTAGCTTTAAAAAAATTTACATTACAATGAATCGTATAAATGCAAACTTTTACAACATTTTTTTAATGAATTTGTAAACTGCCCCTAATTAAATGAATTACTTGTATACCAAATAATACAAATGGATTTATTTATTCATATGGTACATTTTCATTATGGTATTGTGATGTAAGTGTTATGTATGGTGCCCCAGAAATTGAGTATATACCTATGTAGGTAGTGTGGTTATGATGGATTAAGACCGTAGTTCAACTAATTACAAATAAAATTAATAAAAAGCTGTAGATAGTCGATATAAATCCTTCTAAAAAACGTCAAAAGCTTTTGTATAACGCAATATGATGAATTTTTGCCAACCCAAAATAAACGATAAAATCAGTAATACTTGTATACATGAGTTTCAAAATCCTTTAGTGAAGGAGAACTCTAACATGCAGTCTTAGTAATAGCTATACCCTTAACTTTATTATGTTAACCCGGTCTACTCTTTTACAAGTTGAAAATTTCTATAACGTAGTTGCAACCATTGCAAAATGACAAATGTTTGTATACCCTTGATAATATACACTGTGTCCAGTTAAGTTGGAACCATATGGAAAACTTTTTTATTCTTAGTTTTATGAAAAAAAAGTTATTCTTTATAAAAAGTTGTGCATGATCTAAAACTTAAAATATAACTATCAAATATCAAATATTTTGACCGTATATACAAGGTTTGTCAAAAAATATGAAATTTACTCAAGAGTAAAGTATCTTTATTTTTAAGAATATTGACAAATGATATTAAAAAAAGTTAATTATAATAGAAAAATATGGTCAGATATCCAATGTTATCTATCTGTCATAAAAAAATAATTTTTTAAATTTTTATTAACTTCTTGTATTAGCATTTATAGTTTGCCGATAAAAATTTAATCTAGTATGACAAATTCTGTTTATTAGCAATTTGCGAATAAAATGATGTACTGACGACAAACGTCAAATCGCTAGTTAGAATTTATAAAATACAAGAAATGGCGGCTATGTTAAGTTGTGAAGAGAAAATTGAAATATATTTGATTGTAAGACTCATCGTGAAGCAGCTGCTATTTATAACAACAGACATTCGAATAGAAATATTCAGCATTCGACAGTTACAAAAATTGTAAATAAATTTAAGAAGTCTGGAAGTGTTCAAAATAATTTCAATAACAAACATCAGAAGCGAGTTGCTAGTGAGGACACCGGATTACAAGTGATGCTATCTGTAGTAGAACATCCTAAAATGTCATTAAGAAAAAGAATGCCTTTGACCAGGAATAAAGTAGGTAGAAGTACAATGACAAACATTTTAAAAAGTAACAAATATTATCCATACTAACCCCAGTTTGTTCATACATTGAAAGAAAGATCACAGACGGTTTGAATTTTGCTCGTTAGTACAAGGAGAATTAGAAGAGTATCCCTTTTTATTAAGAAATATAATTTTTACCGACAAGGCAACATTCACATCAAATAGAACTATTGGTTCGCAAAATTGTCGCTGGTGGTGTGACAGTAATCCTCACTTTACAATCAAAACTCGCGACCAATATTCATTCAAGACTAACGTATGGTGTGGTATTTATATAAATAAAGTAATAGGACCATATTTTTTCGACATTCCATTAATGCTAAACTTTATCTTATTTTTTTACAAAATGAATTATACAACGATTTTATTGGAGAATTATCCTTAGTAGATTGTCAACGTATATGGTTTCAACAAGACGGTGCTACATGCCATACCACAGTAGCTGTGAGGAATATACAGTATTAACTGCTCTGGATTACTTTTTATGGGACTACTTAAATTATAGGGTTTACCAACAAAGGTCTTTTCACAATATTGACCATTTAGAAAGGACAATTACAGAAGCATGCCAGGCAATTACGACAGATATGATCAAGAATGTATTAAGGGAATTTGATAGACAAACTATTAAGTGTTTCAAAAACGATGGCGGATATATTGAGGCTTTAGCCAATTAAATTGAAAACAAATTGTTTTATTTCTAATGTATTGTTATAAATGTTATTTATTAGGTTTTCGTTTAACTTGTTTATTTTTTTATTTGCATTGTTACATAACTTAATAATTACCAAAAATTACTGAAAAAAGGCTGAAATTTTAATGCAGTTTGCTAAAACCTTGTATTTAACAGCTACTTAAATAAATTTATTTTATTTTATACAGGGCGGTTTAAAATTAATGATTTTGACGTGACATACAAAAAGGGTCAAAACTTTATTTTTTTAAACAGAACACCTTGTATATTACCTGAAATTCTAATAGACAATTAAAATGCCTTAAAGTTGATATAGCATAATGGTATAGCTAACTCGACAACTTTTTGAAATAATCGCAATAATAGTTAAAAATCACATTGTCTTCACATAATTTGCATTAGTTAACCATGGAACGCCATGTGATTTGACAATTGCTCAATTATTTACTGTGTGTGACAGATGTCGAAGTTTGGAGATTGTAATTGTGATTTACTACTTAATGCTTATTTAAAAACAAATTACAATGAGGCGAAATAATTACTACTTTTCAGTAGAAGCGGCAACACCGCCAAAATAAAAATATTTTAGAAAGATAGATCGTGTCTATTTATGGCAATAGCCAAATTTTCAGATAACTCCTTTTCCATAAACTTCTAACCTACCATCGACCATCAATGAGCCTGTATACGGTCAAAATATTTGATATCTGATAATTATACTTTAAGTTTTAGACCATGCACAACTTTTTTAAAAAGAATGACTCTTTTTTATAAAACTAAGAATAAAAATGTTTCCCATATGGTTCCAAATTAATTAGACACAGTGTATTGTATATATGTGTGATATACTTTTTCAAAGAAAAATTGTACTCATAATTTGCCCACAGATGAAACTAACGCAATTGTAATACAAAAACAATAGGTTTGTTAACAATGACGTTAACATTACTTAGGCAATTTATCCACTTTGTTGTAAATTAACAAATTGTCATATCAACAACTGAACAAACACTGTTGTTAGACTTTAATCAATTAAGAAACTAAATCAAAGTTAAAAATTGGATCTAATGTGACTCCACGTGTTTTTAACAGGTAGTAAAATTCAAATCATAATTTGCCAACAGATGGAATCAAAGTAATTGCAATTTAAAAACATAAAGGTTTGTTAACAATGGTGTTAACATTACTTACGCAATTAATCCACTTTGCTGAAAATTATTAACAATCATTGCTATGCTATTGATTGAACACTATTGTATTTATCATAAGATTAAATTGATTCAAGTTTTGTGCAACTGGATTTTTGAAATGCATTCGGAATTCAAATTTCCAAACAGTTTCTCATATTTGAACACTACATGCATGAATATTTTTGATATTAACAAAATTTGAAAGTGAATTTTCAATTATTTACAGTTTAACAGAAGAAGTTGTCTTAAGGACTTGAAAGACATCTAAAATTAATTAAAATTTTTCAAATTATTTTTATGTTCTTATTTGTCTTTTAATGATTTTTTGTATTTAAATACTATTACCGCATTTGTAAACTATGGCGGGTCACGTTGGAATGTTTAGGTCTTTGGAAGTTTTTCTGAACTAAGTATTGCATGGCATATTACAATTAAACTTTGTTAGTATATTTTTTTTTGAAACGATTATCATCGAAATTTACCCAGTTTTACATTAGTAATACAATTTAACGTAATCAATGCAAGGGTTTATTAAAAGTAATTGTTGCAGTTTTTTAACAAAAATTGTTTACTCCACAAATAATGAAATAAGATAGGGGGTTATGCGACGGTTTTCAAACCAAAAATTTTAACACCCCTTCTTTTTTACTTTTTCCGATGAATTAGAGTTTCTACTTTATAATAAAGCAAAAACAAATTTATGTACGACGGCCGGCCGGCCGTCCGTCCGTATGAAAACAAAATTCCAAGAAAACCAGCATTACTTTATTTATAAATCCAAAGGTTTGATTAGATTTTGACCATAATCTATGTTGCCACAAAGACCGTTAACCTACACAGGTATTCAAATTTTTGAAATATTTAGAAAAATATTTATTTTACACATTTTGTTTCAAATAAAACTTGTTTATAATTTAGTTATACACAACTTTTTTTAGGCTATTTTTTAATCCGATAATATTACTGAAATATTAACAATTACGAGACACTAATTATTGTAACAACATCTCCACCAATATCAATTTTCCAAAAAAAGTTGAGGAAAAAAACTTGTTAAAATTCTATTGTCTATAGCTTTTGTTTAACCGATTTTTTTCTAAAACGCAATATCTTTACGCTTAACGGTGCGATGTGGAGTTCTACGGTAAACGCTTGTTTTTATATAGAATTCTAAATTTAATTAAAATTGTAATTGTATCAATCTCCCCTATAGTGTGTTGTTTGTAATTGGTGTCCCTATACTTTGTAGGGCCTTCTGTAGGAGTAAGGTTTTTAAGTAAACTTCAAGTTATTTTTTTTGTCAACGTTTTGCCCAGTCTGGCTAGTCTTTTTCAAGGCATCAAAATAATTGGAAGCTAATAGAGTTGTTGCATATTTCGATGTTCAGCTTTGTCAATTTAATAAAACATGTAATACATGAAAAGTCATTAAAGCTTTATGTGTATCGTCGTTTTAAAATTAATTTCACGTTTTATTAAATTTATTAAACTGCCACTCGTTAAAATTTTTGTTATTGAAAATTTTAGGCAACTTATTTAACTTATTAAAATCGTCAATTCTACTAATTTTGTAAAACGGTAAGACCAGTTTGTGAAAAAGAATAATTCTTTTGAGAAAGTACCAAGTATTACAAAAGAAGTGATTATTTTTTGAAATATGTATTATTTGTGATTAAGATAACAATAGTATATTTTATACGTTATTGAATGCCTAATTTATACAAAATCTGTTCAATCTAATAGATAATAATAGATAACTATAATAATTCTGACAATGCGATTAATTGAATATTGATATACATATGAATGCGATTTCTTGAAAATCATTCGAAAATGGTTAATAAAGTACAGCAACCGAAAAAATACTGATTACTGATACCAAAGAGTTATTCAATCAAATATTTAGGTTTTACTAATTAATTCAATTTAGTACATAAATTAAACCTATTTTATTGATTATTAAATCAATGCATAATTTTTAGTGTCCGATAAAGTGTGTAACCATGGTATTTTGAATCAAATAATGTTATTTTTGGCCTCTAGCACTGTAAAATATTTAAGACAGGTGTCTATAAATAACAGATAGCTTGATGTTTACACACAATATGGTAGCTAATTAGGTAAAATCATCAAAAAACACTGGACGATTAGGATGATTTAAGAAACAAACTTTGGGTACTATAATTAAGCCCGTGTAATAAACTACTTGTTACCTATAATTATTCTGCTTAAAATAAATCGTTATGTTTTATTTTAGCAAAAAAGTAAATGCGTATAAGTACTTTGGGAAGAGCGACATCTATTTTGTATATTTTGAACCAAAACACAAATGACGTTTAACCTTTTGTTACAATGGTCATTCCACAACTATATATAAAAAGTATTAATGGAATTATTTTAGTTTACGGGAGTAAAATGTGTATAACAGAGAAATGTGAGAAAGCATGTGACTCTCCATAGTACATTTAAGGTGTAATGACGGGTAATTTTATGGAATTAAATCAGGTAAGGCAAACAAAATAACTAACCTCAATTTTAAATTATTTATTTGTAGATATCCTGACTGACTTTCTAACATCCCTAAAAGCCAATCCTGCTTAATGCTTGCGTTTCCATGTAACCATTCATTAAAAGAATATACTTGAATGACTGAATATTTGTATTTAGAGGATTAGTAAGGTTAACTTGTATTGCAGGTCTTTTAGAAGTTGATGGTACTTCGGTGATCATTTCTGAAACTTCCTTTTTCTTTTAAGGATTCTTCCACATAAGACTCGGCCACACTGCTACTTTTCCAACCGCCGTGTCTTTTCAACGATAGCAAATCACCACCTTGATTTACTAATAAGGTGGCCGAACTTCTGCGGAAACAATGGCCTGTAAATTCTTTAGGGTTTTCTAAATGTAAAAACTCTGCAATCTTTGAGGAATTAAACCTATAGTATTAATGCCTACAGGTGAGCCCCAACATTTTCCCTTTTCATAACGCAGAAATAAACGATCATTGATTTTAGTTATTTTCATTCGTAGTGCCAAATACTTTTTAACGATCTTAACCTATTCTATAATTGATATAACAAAAGAACGACTAACATTTGTTTTCGTTTTAGAAATCTGAATAAGCAGGATATCATCCTTGAATTCAATGTCACTAATAACCATTTTAAATAATTCGTCCCTTCTACAAGCTCCAGACAATCTAATTATTAAAACAACCTGAAAATAAGTATGTAACTGTAATCTTGGTGCAAATGACAAATTTTTTGCAGAATATAGGAAAATGTAAGTACTTACTTTCATTAATAAGAAATTATCATCTTGGGCTTGGGTGATAAAGGAAGAGATATGATCTGCCTCCAAAACTTTACTTTTCTTTGGTTTATGAAGTGCGGCCTTTCTTTTCAATAAAGATATCAGTCTCGCATATTTTGAAATGTCTAAATTATCGTAAAAGACAAATACATGATCGTAGCATCGAATAGATAGCCCATAACGATTTGGTTTTTTATCCACTAATTGTGTAAAATACGCAAGAAGAACATTTTCAGAGTAGACTTTTGCTTTATTTACGTTACACCAATTTTTGTAGACATTATACTGAGCTTCATACCGTACTTTTGATTTTTCTGGTAGTAATGGTTTAGTAGCCCCATCTGCTAATTGCTTTATTTCAGGGGTGTTGAGGTAAAACTAACATCACTATCGCTCATTTTGACTATCACAAAACAGAGTCACACAATTAAAAGCCCTCAAATTATTTTTAATTTGAATATGGGGATCAAAGCACACTATGTTTAAGCAAATCCAACAATCAATTATTTTTTTTTAAATTTAGACTTTAAAATTTGTCGGCCAAAAAGTTTTATACAAAATCTTATGTGTTAAGTTCTTCTACAACGCTCCAACTGTCTTAAACAAAGTTGTCGCGCTTTAAATTTGAACTTACCGCATTCGAATGTAAGTAGCTATTACAATGTTCATTTGGTTCTCTTGCTCTCATCCTTCTAGGTATTCTCTGGTCGGCAAGTTTGGGAAAGACACAGTTTTCATAAAAATTAATTAATTTCGGTTACATCATATTGAAAAAACTGATATCTCTACGTATTTCTAAAATTACCGGATCTACATCTGTATACTGTTTTAAATCACAAGAATTTATTTCAAGTATATTGAATTGGCCTTCTATTTGATACAGATATTCGCAATTTTTTTAAAAATTATCTTATCATCTTCAAATAATTATTATAGAATACAAACACTTTACTTCTATGAGTTTTACGTTATTCACTATTTTATCGGGAGATGTGCTAAGAATGGATGTGTTATTAAAATATAAATGCCACACATTTGAACTTGAATATTCTTCAAAGTTTGGTATTTCTTGATAACAGTATCTTTCATTACTCTTCCATTTATTATTAGTTTACTGTTAAGTACTTGCTGAATCTGGACTGCCATACAACAAAGTTTTCAACAAGTTGTGACATAGTGTTTTTGTTCTTGAAATACAAACGTTATAAAAATTAGATTCCGTTATTCGATGCCGCCGTATTTGATGCCATAACATACTCTTTGATTGCTCTACGGTTTTCAAGAATATATTGTCCCTGTCGTTAACTTCTTTTTAACTATATTTAAAATTATTTCAATTTTTGAAGTTAATTCTTCTGCACTAATATTAGCTGTAGTATTTCATAATCATTATCACCGAAATTTGAATTTTGTTTATTTATTTTCTTTTTAGTCTCCTTTTCGCACAATATCTTATCGTTGACGCACAGCACAAAAGTGGCTAATTACAGGAAAATTCTGGAAGTTCTAGTGCTGAGTAGGACCTGAGTTGAAAAACAAACCAGAAGCAATACATCTTCTTTCCTACGATCTATTTTTAGTTCCATTCGACTCTAATCGTTCTGATTTTTTGCAACATTCTCTATTAAGTTTATAATTTCTTTACATAAATTACGAATTGTTAACAAAGGAATAAAATAGGTTTCGTTGAGTCCTTTGTGTTTGCAATAAACGTCTCTAAAATTTGAACGATTTCCAAAGACGTGTTGAGGAATATTCAAAATGTCATTGTGCAACGTAGTCGTTTCCTTATTATTTGAAATAGTACACCGCAGTGATGTAGATAAACATTGCAAATTATTTTTTAATATTTTTTGCCTACAAATGTCAAAGTTAGAGTTTTTTGATAAGTTTGATGTAAAAGCTCGCATAATATGATTTGCGCATTCCAGCTTGTGAATAAATTTTCTGTAACTTACATTTTGAACAAGTCGAGCATATACGCTTGAGTCTCCATCTCCAACAAAATATTTATATCTTAAACCGATTTTGCAAATTCCTGAGCAATAATTTTTTGTTCTATACTACTTGATGGTCTATTGTAGTTTTAAAACAAACATGTGCCATTTGATCTTTTCACTTCTTGCTAAAACAACAAGACAACCAAAATTTATTTTTAATAAAAGACGTTTACTTTTCTGTCATATTATACATGCGACACCAGAATTGGATTTATAACTATGGTCAACCTCCATATACAATCACAGCAATAAAAGAATATCCTTGTTCAATATTTCCACTTTCCAATGCATAACCTTTTTCAACTTCAGCTGTTTGTTTTATCTCCTGCTTAAGAGCATTTTCCCAAGAGTGGCCAATTGCTTTTTCATTTTTCATAAAAAACGGTTTTGACATTCCAGGTATGTTAAAAATTGATAAAAATTTCGAACTTTGTGTGAGTGTCCCAAAATGTTAGTCTAACAGCAAACCTACAGAGCTAATAAATACAAAATTTCATTATTTTAAAAAAATGGAAACAGATACTCAAAACGAAAAATTTGACTTGATTTTTAATAGCGGTTATAACGGTTCATAGTCTGCCTATTTATTAAAATTTTTTTATTTATTTATTTATTTACGGGAATCCCCACTATACATAAAACATAATGCACAAAAGAAATACTTAGTGCAATATATACCACTAGTTAAATCACAAAAAAAACTATAATTAAAAAATCTAAATAAATACATCATTTATATAAATTAATATTCCGTCCTAACACAATTTTAAATTTTTTTAATATTTGAGTTAAATAATTCAAACCAATTATGTTTATTAACCATATTAGCAAAACATAATATTCTATCAATTGATTGAAACCGACTGAAGTTCGTTAAATGCGTTTTTAAACGAAATATTGTGCGAGATCTTGTAAAACGTGAATTTGGAAATATATTAAAATCTATATGTTTAAGAATATCATTACATCAAATTTTGTTATTAACTAAGTTGTGTAAATCTGATGTTATGCGACGATCCTCTAAAGATAAAATGTCGAGTTTGTTCATAATATCACTATAGTTGCCAAGTACATGTTTTATATTTAGTTTATATTCAATAAATCGTAAAAAACGGCATTGCACTTTTTCCAAAGCCTTGATGTCACAAAACAAATATGGCAAACAAAAGAAAGGAAAACTTATTAAAAAACACCCCACTAAAAAAAAAGTGCACACAATATGGGAAAAAAAAACCCCCCACTCGAGAAACCTTTTACCAAAACTTTAACAATTTTTTCCAAAATTTAATTTGGTATCGAAAACAATGCCAAGGGCTTTAAAATTTTCCCCCTTTCTTTTTACCAAAATATTATTTTTTTTTAATAAAATATTTTTCTTCTTTATCTCTATAAAAAAAAAAACATTAACAATTCTTCTAAATTAAAAATATTTTTTTTTCCCAAAGCAAATAAAAAAACAATCTAATTTTATAATAAAAAGAAAAAAAACATACAACAATATTATTTTACATTTCTTATTTTTTATTGCTACGGTTAATTGAAGAAAAGTAAGTTTTGCCGGCAGCCGAAGAGTAGGGCGTGGGTGAGAAAAAGGATCCACCGCTTCTTCAGAACTGTCTTGATTTAATCCGAGGGCGCCATAGTCCTAATGCGTGGATACAAACCTGCTTCCGAACTAAAGAAACAGACGCAACAATCAACCGTAACAAATTAAAGGAGCAATAAATACAATAAAGAGAGAGAGACACAAGTAACCTACAAAACGTTATATTTAATAACACACCATAAAGAAGAAGGAACAGAGCACAATTTAAATATATCCACTTACAACGTAAGTTAATTCTACGAAGCGTATTCGTTCGTACCCATATATATAGTCGTACACAAAAGAAGGAAAAAAATATAAGATTAATAGCAAGTTAATAATTTATGCGGTACGCCACTGGCGTTATTTAATCTAGACAAGATGGCGACGTAACCACACCCGCACAATACGAAGGTGTATTTAGTGTTCGCAGTTGCAATATTTAGCGTTAAAAAGTATCGGAGAGTTAGGTGTTTCCCCAAAAGAGCGCTCTTCCGTGGTCTTACCCTTATACTCTAAAAATCCCCAAGCAATGGTGGGTAAATGAAGCAAGTTCGCGCCTTTACGGTACACATTCGTTTACAGATTGGGCAAGTATATGCGCCACAACAAGTTAATTAATTATATTGTAGTGAATTAACAAAAAAAATATAAATACGTGAACAAATACGTTTCGAGTTCCAAAGATTTAACTGCACTTAAGGTGCCAAGACAAGTTGTACTTATTTAGGTGTTACGCTTGAGACGTTTTCGGTAGCAGTGTGACGTCCCGGAGATGGTTTGTTTTCAGCGCAGAAGTATAATTAGAAAAATCTGACCTTATGTTGTAGATAGAGGTTTACGATGTTGACACACACAGGAGAAGATACAGATATGTGGTGTCGGTTCCAGCTGCGGCGACCCCTAATTTCGGTAGGATGTCCCGTACTTCAGCAATCTTAACAGCAAACCCCAAGTATGCGACACACGCAGCGACAAGACAAAAAAGGTAGAAAGAGATCCCACGATGAATTTAATCAGCCAGGTAATTGGTTTTGTTTAGGCCAAAAGAACCTTTAAAGCCGAGTAATTTTAATCCCGGAGTAACTCTAATCCCGGAGTAACTCGCCTTATCTGAAAATTATGCACGGTGTAACGTTGAAGAAGCCATGAAGAATATTTGTCGTACCTGAGTGCAATCGAGCGACCATTAGAAGAAATTAGTACACGCATCCGTCCTAAGATAAACTTCAGAAAATCGAGTAATCAATCCTTTCCCCAGCTAAAAATATACCGCTATACATTGAAAGTTTGCAGGGTCCTATACATACCACTAGAAAATTTGACGGAATTACGATTAAGCACTCAGATGAAGGCAAATTTGAATTTCACGTAACACGACGTGATAGTAGTTGTTACAAGGCGGAAATTGAAGATCAGCCGAAAATGTATTGGCCAATTAGGACAACGCGGAAGTTGAATTCTGGGAATTAAATCCCCAAAATTTTCGTTAAGGAGCGAACACGGAGAAATGTCGCGTTTACACCTCGACTCCGTGTATTGTGTGTTGCCTAACTCACAGTGACCGTTACAAATTCCCCCCACACAAAACTTCAAGCCCGCGCAGAAGGATAAACATAATCCGCTGCACCATACATAATCCAGAAAATTAACATCCGTAGGTGTTCAGCAAAAAAAAAAAAAAAGGAATCTCCAACATGAGCGACATATAACCAAAGATACCCACCCCACACATATAAAAAACCTAATGAAACCCAACCCCTAAGAGATAGACGGTTTGTTGAACTAAGAGTAGCTGATCTGATGAAATCTGTTCAAAACTCGCATGAAGCGTTTGGTGTATCCAGCAACAAAGTCAAGCAACGACCAAGAAAAAGAAAAGGATAACACCAAGAGATTGAACGCCCACAAAAACTCGCAATTAGCGATTTCCGAGAAGCAAGGTAAAGAAAACGTGGGTCATCCAACAGTATCTCAACCAACCTTACTAAACCCAGTCAACAGAAAATATTATTATAGTAAAGTTTGAAGTTTGGACAAGCGTCCAGGACAGAGCCCTAAAAACCAATGAAACCCCAACCCAAATTAAAACAATACCACCCTGAATTACCCCAAAATAAGGTACCCTAGGAAAGGTTTAAGGTAAGATAGGAATAAGGATAAGGCTGAAACCCAAATACCAAGAGGTTAGGATAAACCCTAGGAAATTATTAAGATCGGGCATTTCCCTAGCGGCGTGCATGTCGAATGGGTGGCACCAGGCATCACTCCCACCAAGACCCTCGCGAAGGATGGAAACTCGCGTCATTGGGCCCCAGTGAAAATCCACCCCCTCGCCATTCACGACCCTTAGTACTGAGCCTTCCCAAAATAAAGTCCTCCCACCCAGGAAAGGATTTAGTCTTGGGCCGATACTCCCGACACCACAAGACTAATGGATATGCAGTTAAAGAGTGCGACTCTGAAAACCGAGGATAAACCCCCAACCCTATAGCATAATGGAAGAATGAAAGGAAGGATCCCAAAATTTTGCCCAAAAATTTCCAAAAGTAAAAGACTGGAACAAGTCAACAGTTTGAGGTTCTGCAGTGGCTACGGCCAGTGATCCATTGACGGAGGTTAAGGGCGAACGGTTTACCCCTGCCCCAGATCTTGCTCGCCCTGTACGGCCCCCTAAGGGTTGGTGTGCCTGGTAACGAAACAAGGGTACCAGAAACAGGAGCTCCGACTCCCCCTCACGCCAACACCCACTGAAACCCCCCAGCCAAAGCGGTACCTCTACGCAAGAAAGAAAGAAGGAACAGATGATAGCAAAGACAAGGAAAAAGGGAAATACTCTATCCCTCCTCGAGAGGACAGAGAGCAACAAAAACGACGTTCACACAAGACAAGACACATTCAGGTGTCTGAATTCGGCTTTGAAAAGGATTGCCAAACTGGCGAAGACGTACACCAACGAGCCATATAGGAGAGGGCGTTCAATCCGTCACGGGATCGGGAAATCACGGTACTCCCACAACTACGTGAACTCATGAAACTAAGTCTCGAAGCTCGAAATCCAATTCAAGGTCAAATTTTGGTATTATTTACCTGAGAAGGTCCAATCCCTACGTGCCCAACCAACCTACCCATATCACATGGAATTCTAACGAATGTGAACCATTATGGTTCCAGCAAAAAAAAAAAAATTAAATATAACTATGAGCTAACTCAATTAGAACTGAGTCAGTATATCATTAAGCTCGCCGAAGCGGTTTGGTATCTCCCAGAAAAAGAAAAAGAAAACCCAACAATCTTGATGCATTGTCAACAAGAGCAGGAGCACGCTCAACTTGAACTCAAGTCAACAGGCATCCCCAAAAAAAATAAAGCTTCTCAAACCAAAAACAAAAGAACCTGTATCTACGTATATACAGTTCTCGCAGAAAGAAAATAAAGATATACGGGAGAGCACCAAATAAATCAGAGATTTCGATGTAAATCGATCATAATGTCGTGTAGCTAATAGAGCCAGAAACCATCGATAATCTCATTAATAACCAACCTACAGTAAGGCAGAAATAAAAGAAATTTATTCAGCAACAATATAAGAGAAAATACGAACTTCTCCTTACTAGAAGGAAGATAGTCCGAGCAAATTCGTTAGAAACCCGTGAAAGAAAAAAAATAATACAGATATGATAAAATCAGCAAAAGTAAATAGTCAAGTAAAATAAGTCGTGTCCAAGTAGAAATCCAGTCATGAACCGTGTCTTCTAGCTGGCAGTACAAGCAAGTTTACGACGCTTTTTCCGTCTAGGATAAAGTAAAGAGTGATCTAAACAATTAGGCTCCAGCACAGCAAGTTCAGCATTAGCCTCTTCCGAATTCGAGAGAGGTTCTGGCTTAAGGTCTTTCACGTGCCACGTACCTAGTGACTTTCCTAAAGAATCAGCTAGTTCATACGTCCAGGGAGACACGACAGTTTTCACCGTGAACGGGCCTAAGAATTTAGGTGCGAGTTTCGCATTGAAATGCTTCGAAGCGTCGGATAGTTGGAAGTTACGACGCCACACCAGATCACCCACGTTATACTTGACATGTCGGCGGCGTAAGTTATACCTATTTCGTGTAGTTTCATAGGCTTTCCGAAGGCGTTGAAGTATATATTCCTGGATAGCCGCGTAACGTCGAGTAGACACATTATGATCAGGTTCTGAGTCAGTTGGTTCAAGACGTGATTTATTGAAGAGATTGCCAGAGATGACATGTTCACGACCAAATAGAGCAAAGTACGGGGTACATCCAGTCACTTCGTGTTTCGCCGAACGAACTGCACATCCAATGTGAGGGAGCTTCACATCCCATTTCCGCTGGTTGTCCTTAACATAAGACGCTATCATGGTCTTAAGAACGCGATTTATCCGTTCAGCCGGATTTGCTTGCGGATGGTATTTGGCAGTATATAGGATGGTGCAATGATAGTTCTCACACATTTGAGTGAATTCACGACTGCGGAACTGTACTCCGTTGTCAGAAATAAGGTACTGCGGCACTCCAAATAGTAAAAACACCTGTTCTTCCAGGATTTTAGTAACCGCAGCAGCAGTAGCAACACGCATAGCAAAGAAAAGGGCAAATTTAGAGAAACAATCGGCAACCACAAACACGTAACAATTGCCTTTAGAAGAACGAGGAAGCGGCCCAACAATATCGCAACATAAAGTTTGCCACGGTCCCGTAGGACGAGCACGAGGAGCAAACATTCCAGGAGGAGCTGCTTGAGATACCTTATTGGAAGAGCAAGTAGAACAACGGCGGATATAGCGAGCCACGTCTGCACGTAATCGAGGCCAGTAATAATGTTGCAGAATTCTTGCGGTTGTCTTAGTTACTCCACCATGGCCAACAACTGGAGGATCATGGTTCTCCTGAATGATGCGTCTCCTTTGTTCAGCCGGAACGACTAACTTCCATTCATCATTCGGATCCACCATAGAAGTGGTAAAAGAACTAGTCACTCTGCGATATAAGATGTTATTATCGACAGACCAATGAGGCAACTTGTGAGGTGTTGTGAGTACACGATTCAGTAAGTTATTATACCATTTATTTGTAGTAGGTAAGTCAAGACCAAGAGAAGAAGGAACAGCTAAGGAATCAAGATGAGGAGAGGTGGTTTCAGCTTCATCACCAACAGCAGGAACAGCACGAGATAACGCATCTGGCACAACGTGGTCTTTGCCTTTCCTATGTCTGATGGTGAAGTCATACTCTTGGAGTTGTAAGGACCAACGAGCAAGACGACCAGACGGACTCTGCAAACGGTTAAGCCATACCAGCGAGTGATGGTCAGTAATGATGGTGAAGTGAGAGCCCTCAATATACGGTCTGAACTTAAGAATGGCGAATAAGACTGCAATACATTCTTTTTCCGTAGTACTATAGCGCCTCTCCGCTTTAGTTAAGGAGCGACTGATGTAACTGATAACCTTTTCCCCTCAGGCGATTCCTGACTAAGGACAGCACCCACGCCAAAGTCCGAAGCGTCAGTTTGAACAACAAATGGCAGAGAAAAATTAGGACAAGTCAGGATAGGAGCAGAAACTAAGTGTTCTTTAAGAGAAACGAAAGCAGATTGACATTCCGGTGTCCACACAAACAAAGCATTTTTCCGAGTAAGAGCAGATAAAGGAGAAGTAAGAGAAGCGAAGTTCGGTATGAAACGGCGATACCAGCTAGCCATGCCAATCACGCGTCGCACTTCGGTGACCGTGGTCGGTATAGGAATGTTAAGTATGGCAGTCACCTTTTCTGGATCCACCAGCAACCCATTTTTATTCACAACGTAGCCCAAGTATTTCAACTCCGAACGACAGAAATGGCATTTTCCTGATTTAATGTCAAACCGGCAGCAAATAATCGTTTCAGAACTTTTTCCAGTACTCGAAGATGTTCGTCGAAAGTTGGTGTCGCGATAACAATATCGTCCAGGTAGGCGAAGCAAAACGGTTCCAGCTCTGCACCGATAATTTGGTCGATCAGCCGCTGAAAGGTTGCAGGAGAATTATGCAGACCGAACGGCATTCTAGTAAATTGGAACAATCCACGATGAGGAACAGTAAAGGCAGTAAGCGGTTTGGATTCAGGAGTTAAAGGAATTTGCCAATAAGCAGAACGAATGTCCAAACTCGAGAGAAATCTAGCATCCCGTAAGCGATCCAAGATAGAAGTGATATACGGCAGAGGATAAGCGTTGCGTTCCGTGACCTGATTTAGCTTCCGATAGTCAATGCAAAACCGATAGGAGTTGTCTTTCTTCCTAACCAAGACCACAGGACTGGACCATGGACTGGTAGATGGCTCTACTACACCTAACTGTAGCATCTTGTCCAGTTCTTCATTGACAATCCGAGATAGTACTGGTGATAGAGGATAGTACCGTTGTTTAATTGGCTCAGCCTTGGTATGGATACTGTGTTGAACGAGCTGGGTACACCCTAGACCAGATGGCTGTAAAGAAAAGCTGGCAGAGATAACAGCCTCTAGCGAAGACTGTTGCGACCTTGATAAGTCGTCTTTGATGTTCAGCGCACTCGAATGAACCGCATGTCCAACCGCATCAGTACCAAAGGACCAATGACCCTTGCTGAAATCTGGTACGAAGGCCATCGCCTTCCAAAAGTCGATCCCCAATATCAACCCTTGAGAAATCTCAGGAACCACTAAGGTTTCTATTACCTTGGTTTTTCCCTCTAAAGTATAAGGAAGAGAAACAACACCCAAAATGGCACATTGTCCACCATTAGCCACGTTACAAAAAGTCGAAGTAGATTTTTTAAGGACACCTTAAGGGACTGAAGCAAATGCCAACCGATACTTCCTAGTATCGTCCTAGAAGATCCTGTATCCAGTAAGGCTTTAAAAGGTATGCCCAGCACTGATACGTTAAGAAAAGGTCGTTCATCACCACGAACGCTAGCAAAAATAAAGTTAAGTAACAATTGTTGAGAGTGGTCTAGATCAGTAAAAGAAGAATCCGAGGTTGAGAGAGAAGTAGAACCTACGACTCGGTCCGAGGGTTCTGACGTGCGTTTCCCTGCGGCGAACATTGGGAGCAATTAGGCTTGGTAACACCTGCCTTTCCACAGCCAAAACAATGAAGGTTCTGTGGGTTTGGACAACGAGGAGAAACATGTCCCGTATTCCCGCAATTCCAGCAACGTACAGGTCCCCTGTAAGAGTTGAGAGGCCTAGAAGGAATAGTCGAAGAGACCGAAGAACAAGAAGAAGTATTCAAAGAAGAAGTTTCTGGAGCGACGTAAGCTAGGTTAGGTTCCAGCAAAGAAGTCACGCGTCTAGTAGGTGGTGGTTTGAAAGATTGGGTTAAGAATTGACTATGCTCAATCTTTTTCCCAAGCGACAATAGATGCGAGATGGTTGAGACATCATGAAGAGCCAAGGCCGTTTGGAAATATGGCGTTAGATTGCGCCTGATTATTCGGATCTGTTGTGGTTCCGATAATGGTTCACTCAACCGTGAGAAAAGGCTTTGCATAGTAGCCAAGTATATCCCAAACCCCTCATGAGCACCCATGGTTCGTGCCTTAATTTCGTCCAGCAATCGATCGTTGTAATCCACCGGAAGAAACTCCGATTGTAGTAAACGCACCACATCCTTCCACGAAGACAGCGATTGTCGATGAGCCCTGAAGAGAAGAAGAGCTTTTCCAGTTAAGAGTTCTGGAGCACCATGAAACAATTGCGTCAGAGAAATTCCCCTAGCCGTGCTTAATTCCTCCAAGCGAGTAAGAAATTCAGAAAGAGATGTTTTACCATCCCCAGAAAAAGTTAAGTTTAGTTTCGCTGTAGCAACAGATTTAGAAAAGTAGGAAGCACTACAAGAGGCAACAGGTGTTGGTTCTGGTTCGACATCAGACTCCGATGATAGTTGGTCAGGTTCACCTTCGTCCTCAGTAACCGTTAATTTAGGACTAGAAGTAACAGCTTGACTGATCCCAAAAGTAGTATGCCGATGCTTCTTGATCATAGAATCAATAGTGTTATGAAGATCGGTAAGAGAAAGTAGAAGAGAATTCCTATTGGCAGCTTGTTCTGTCGAGGTGGCAACCATCAGCTTGCACCTGCGAATAGTATGAGTCCAAAGAGTAGAAAAACGAAGAAATTCCGAAGTTGTGCTGTCACCAGTGAAATTATCAACGAACGTACGAAGCTCCCCTAAAGAGACATTTACCGCAGTTACATCGGTTTCATACTCGATGCTGTATTTAATTTCGGATAAAGATTTTTCCGCTTCCAGCTGAAGAGCACTACGGACCAGTTTCCGAAGACCCTCCACCGAAACGTCAGCACTAAGTCCCCTAGAAGCTAACTCGTATCGCAGTTCGTGTTGTTTAAGGCGATTGACCTCGAATTTCCACACTTTCGGCATTTTAAATAAAATCTCCTAGCTTCCAATACAAAAAAAAAAAAGAATAAACTCGAACCCACAACAACAAGTAAGAAAGAGAAAACAGTATTAAAATACTAACCCTAGAATAATAAAACAATTTTAAGTAAATGTCCTATTACTGATCAAACTGATAGTAATAAGGAAAGCAAGCAATAGCACTAAGTACTAGAGAGAGAGAGAAAATAAAAATTTCCAAAGAGAATCGAACGACAAGTAAAGAAAAATACTCGAGCAACCTTGACTGATAATCCGATTTCACAAAAGAAAGAAACGAGAAGAAAATCGAGCCCCGAAGTTGGGATGCCAATTTCTTGCTACGGTTAATTGAAGAAAAGTAAGTTTTGCCGGCAGCCGAAGAGTAGGGCGTGGGTGAGAAAAAGGATCCACCGCTTCTTCAGAACTGTCTTGATTTAATCCGAGGGCGCCATAGTCCTAATGCGTGGATACAAACCTGCTTCCGAACTAAAGAAACAGACGCAACAATCAACCGTAACAAATTAAAGGAGCAATAAATACAATAAAGAGAGAGAGACACAAGTAACCTACAAAACGTTATATTTAATAACACACCATAAAGAAGAAGGAACAGAGCACAATTTAAATATATCCACTTACAACGTAAGTTAATTCTACGAAGCGTATTCGTTCGTACCCATATATATAGTCGTACACAAAAGAAGGAAAAAAAATATAAGATTAATAGCAAGTTAATAATTTATGCGGTACGCCACTGGCGTTATTTAATCTAGACAAGATGGCGACGTAACCACACCCGCACAATACGAAGGTGTATTTAGTGTTCGCAGTTGCAATATTTAGCGTTAAAAAGTATCGGAGAGTTAGGTGTTTCCCCAAAAGAGCGCTCTTCCGTGGTCTTACCCTTATACTCTAAAAATCCCCAAGCAATGGTGGGTAAATGAAGCAAGTTCGCGCCTTTACGGTACACATTCGTTTACAGATTGGGCAAGTATATGCGCCACAACAAGTTAATTAATTATATTGTAGTGAATTAACAAAAAAAATATAAATACGTGAACAAATACGTTTCGAGTTCCAAAGATTTAACTGCACTTAAGGTGCCAAGACAAGTTGTACTTATTTAGGTGTTACGCTTGAGACGTTTTCGGTAGCAGTGTGACGTCCCGGAGATGGTTTGTTTTCAGCGCAGAAGTATAATTAGAAAAATCTGACCTTATGTTGTAGATAGAGGTTTACGATGTTGACACACACAGGAGAAGATACAGATATGTGGTGTCGGTTCCAGCTGCGGCGACCCCTAATTTCGGTAGGATGTCCCGTACTTCAGCAATCTTAACAGCAAACCCCAAGTATGCGACACACGCAGCGACAAGACAATAAAAGGTAGAAAGAGATCCCACGATGAATTTAATCAGCCAGGTAATTGGTTTTGTTTAGGCCAAAAGAACCTTTAAAGCCGAGTAATTTTAATCCCGGAGTAACTCTAATCCCGGAGTAACTCGCCTTATCTGAAAATTATGCACGGTGTAACGTTGAAGAAGCCATGAAGAATATTTGTCGTACCTGAGTGCAATCGAGCGACCATTAGAAGAAATTAGTACACGCATCCGTCCTAAGATAAACTTCAGAAAATCGAGTAATCAATCCTTTCCCCAGCTAAAAATATACCGCTATACATTGAAAGTTTGCAGGGTCCTATACATACCACTAGAAAATTTGACGGAATTACGATTAAGCACTCAGATGAAGGCAAATTTGAATTTCACGTAACACGACGTGATAGTAGTTGTTACAAGGCGGAAATTGAAGATCAGCCGAAAATGTATTGGCCAATTAGGACAACGCGGAAGTTGAATTCTGGGAATTAAATCCCCAAAAATTTTCGTTAAGGAGCGAACACGGAGAAATGTCGCGTTTACACCTCGACTCCGTGTATTGTGTGTTGCCTAACTCACAGTGACCGTTACAAGATCATCAGCAAAAAGAAGGAATTTACAATGTGTAAAAATGTTATATAACAGTTATAAACAATAAAAATTATATGGGACCAATATGCAAACCTTGAGGAACGCCAGAATAAATATTAAACGAATAAAATACACAATCATGAATTTTCACACACTGACTTCGATTACACAGGAATGACGAAATCAGTTCACAGTACACTTGGTACACGGTACATGGTTAACGCGATCAAACGCTTTAGCAAAGTCCGTGTATAAGGCATCAGCTTGATTACAGTCTTCCAAAGTTTTAGACAAGAATTCCTTAAACACCATTAAATTTGTTAGAGTACATTTCCTTGCACTAAACCATGTTGTTTGATCACAAATTAAACCTTTGGATATCCACACTATTTGATCTGCAACTAATTTGTCTAATAACTTTGGAATAGTAGATTGAATAGAAATTTTACGATAGTTCTCGATTACACTTTTTTACCAGATTTGAAAATTGGAGTTACGTAACTCAATTTCCATTGATCAGGGGAAGGACCCCTCCTTTAGGATCGATCGAACAGCATATATACTGGAGCAACAAAGAGTTGACACACGCAATTGATAAGTACACACGAGGGAATATGGTCAGGACCACTTTTTTTGAGTTTTTATTGATGTTATTGATTCAAACACAGATGTTTCCATAAAGAAATCATTAAGATTATTAACATTTTGTGAATCAGAATAAACGGACGAGAAAAAGTCAGCGAACAAATTTACTATACCATCATTTGAAGAGATGTGATTATTTTAAATTGCATTAAAGTAGGTATACCCTCTTCTTCACGCAGATCTTTGATATATTTCAGAAATAGTTGGGATCTTTTTTCAAACTGGTTTCAACCTTTTTAATATAATTTGTGTGAAGTTCTTTATTTAATATCTTGCACTTTTTACGAAATTCATTGAATACATTATAGTCACCTATATAATTTCTTTGTTTATACTGAGAATGGGCAGCTTTTTTTATGGATTAGATTGATTAATTTACTGTTCATCCATTTAGAGAACTTATTATTTGTCTGAGTTATACATTTTTTAGGTACAAACATGTCAATACCTTGGAGCAAATAGTTGTAAAAATTTAAGACAGCTGTATTAATACTACCAGAAACCAGAATGTCATTCCAATCAATAGTGGCTAAGAAATTTTCTAAAACCAATATAGTCCGCCCAGTCGTACAAATAGATAAATTTAAAAATAGTCATATTTGAAAAACTTAAATTTATTTTGAAGTCAATTATGTAAGCTTTGTGATGAACTGAAGTATCATGACATTCAAATACAAATACCCATCATTATTAGTAAAAAATAAGTCCAGAAACACCTCACGAGCATTCGGAATTGAATTAATCTGACGACATCCGGCATATGAATATGAGTCCACCACTATTTCACTGTTAACATCGGAGGATTTTAATGAATCGTATATTAAGTTATTATTATTACACTTAAGTGCCGGAAGATTGAAATCGCCACAAACCAAAAGCTGCATATTACTAAAGTTATCATAAATATATTCAACGGGAGTGGCATTTTCTTCATAACATGTAGATGGTGAACCAGGTGTAATGTAAACTCCACCAATGATAAGGGACCGACTTCCGAAAAATATCTGCACAAAAATGTGTTCGATCTTATCATGAATAAACAATAGTGATGATTTGTATGATTTCTTTACAGCAATAAGGGTGCCTCCTCCTCGTGTTTCGTCACTAATTGTTCTATTAGTTCTAAAAACATTGTAGTTTTTTATACCTAGCATAGAATTGGTTAATTCGGTAAAGAGCCATGTTTCAACAATTATAATGATATCGTAATCATTAGTACTAACAGAAAACATAAATTCCTTTAATTTACTTCTCATTCCACCAATATTTTGAAAATATATATTTAGTTTTTTGATGATGCAGTAGTCGACTTGGGATTAAAAATGTAAGGAACATCGTTGTTGTATCTTATTGAGGCTGTAGTGTTACCTTTGGTTCTTAAATCATTTAATTCGGTTCTGATTTTGTTAAAGTAATTTCTTTGAATTATAGTTTTATCAGAATAGAATCTGAAATTAGATTTGTTTATATTTGATTTCAAAACGGATCTAGCGTCATCCACATTATCAAAAATAAGTTTTATAAGTCGGCTACGGGATGGATCAGTTTTTTTACCTAATCGCAAAACTTTATATGGAACAACAGAAACATTCCTAGACCGAAGTGTATCTTTAATAATGTTTAAATCATCATTAATCTTTTACTCTAGTGAATGAGAACTACACTCAGGAACATTATACACAATCACATTACATTTTCGTTTACGCCGATCCTCCATTTCAGAAATAATCTCTTCAACATTCGTTAATTCACTATTATGTACCATCGAAGTACTGTTTTCGTGAATTTGTGAAATATTAGTTTCAAGTTTACTGACTTTGTTTTCGAGATCAATAATTTTTGCAGAAAATGATTTTATTATATCGTCTTTAAAAATTTGTGGTTTTTCGGTAATTAATTTATCCAGTACTTCATATGTTAAATTTATCGGGTTAGGTGAATCTTGAGTGATGGTATATTTAACACAGAACCATTTTGTGTCAAGTTCTTTTTTGGCTTCTTCAAGGAAAAAATCTAATTTCTGATCGGGTAAAGCTTTTCACAAACCAACGCGGCCGCGGTGGCGGTAGCGGTAGGGGCCACGGTGGCGATTAGATAAGTCAATGAACTTTAATCTGCGTGTTCAAACAGGAACGATCTGGCGATCTGTTTTGCGATCAGTTGTAGCGTTCTATTAGTGCGGTGGCGATCAGAACGCAGCTTGTTACGTTTGACCGTTGATCGCGTGATAATTTTGGTGAATTACAAGATGAGTATAATAACAGAAAAGTTGATAGAGTACGTGAAACAGCATAAATATAATTTTTTACGACTTGTCCAATCCTGAATATAAAAACATTAAGAGGAAGAATAAGATATGGGATGAAATAGGAGTTTCATTAAACACAGATGGTAAGTAATCTTCAACTACCTACAGTGTGTTGACAAAGTTTGGAATCGTGCTAAAATAATTGTGTATTTAATAATGTTTTAAAAACGAATACTCGAACACGTCAATTTTAATTTTTAATAAATGGCCATCTTTTAGCATGAATGACATTTTTTTGCCTCAGCCAGGGGCGGCAAGGAAGAGGGTTCCAAAATTTTTAATTCAAATATGTATTAAAATAAAGCATTTTCGAAAGGCACTGTCATAGTCAATTCAACAGAAAAAAACATTTTTGAAATCATTTCTTCCAAGCAAAATAAAATCGAAATTTAACTAAGTAATTAATAAAAAAATCACCTTCAAGTTTCTTTTGTTTGGATTAATCGATTTCAAAAATTCTTTAACCGTTGAATAAACCATAAAAGAGCTGGGACTGAGGCAGAAAAATATTATTCATTGTAAAACTTTAAAAAACACTTTATTAACTTGTTTCCAAACTTTATCGTCACACTATATTTATTGCAGTTGCACCTTTTATTAAAATATGAAAACTCAACGCTATACAGACTTCATTATAAAATAATTTGTAAACCTCTTGCGAATTTCAAAAGCCAAATTTGTTGCTCTCCTTCTATCAATTTGTAATTGTTGTAAACCATCACCTTCTGGTTCATATGGTTCTACCAGCAGAAAATTCTGGTCGGAATTTTTGACTCGTAAATAATTATGTAGTACACACGTGGCTTTTACAATGCTTATTGTAGTCTCAACCTTCACTTCTATTGGTCTGTGAAATACTCTCCATTTCTGTGATAAAATGCCAAAACGTTTTCAACAACACGCCTTGCACGGTATATACCTTTGTTAAATTTCTCCTTTCTGTTGTCATGCCGTGTCTGTCTGTATGGATATGAACGCATTAAATATGGAGAGAGTGTAAAAGCTTCGTCACCGACTAGTACACAAGGAGTTGCTTCGTTTTAGCCTAATAATGGCCTACTTGGTGGGGGACCAAAAGTGCCACTGGCAAATCTCTGTCCCATATTCGACACTTCAAAAATCTCTCCAACACTGTTCTTACCGTAAGCTCCAACGTCTATACAAATAAATTTATAATCTGGATCAGCGATAGCAAGTAAAACGACAGAAAATTTATGCAAGTAACAATAATGGTTTGAACCAGTTTTGTTAGGACATTTTATGGTTACGTGTTTTCCATCAATGCTTCCTATACAATTTGGAAACTGCCACTTTCTTGAAAACCAGATATTGCTTTCTCCATATTTCTGCAGTAGCTTCCGGCATGTATGTGAAGGCTGGTAAGCAGATCGCATTGCATACTTCAACAATAATGTCACTCACTGTAGAAAACCCCATGCGAAAACTGTGACCAATAGTGCTGTATGAGTCACCCGTGGCAAGGAATCTGAAATGCAATATTATAATAATTATTATTATTTGCAAGTGACAATGTTAAGAAGAAATGGAAGAATATACACGATTGTTAAGCTAAATATCTACGAACCGAAGTAGTTACTCATACTGGGCAAGAAAGAAAACATGTTGATCGTTATAAAACATGGCCGTGGGTCAATCAAATGGAAATTTTCAGACCGTTTCTACAGTTTGCCCAAACTTCAAGCAACGTATCGGCTCCAAACAATAAAAGCATCTCAAAGTCAAGAAAATTCTGAAAGAGGTGACGCTATATACACGGATACCATTCTTCAAAACGAAAATATGGTTTCTGAGAACCGCCCTGAAGACATTTCTAGAACAAACACTCCAGTTTCAGACATTCCAAGAAGTACTAATGTTACCACCACAAGAAAGAGGCGCTTAGAGCAGAAAACACCTACACCATCAGCAGTCGATAAAGTTATAGATTATTTGAAGAAGCAGCCTTTTAGCAACAAACAAGATGATTATGATGACGTTGATATGGTATTTTCAGGTTACGCAAGGACGCTCAAAAAATTCTCTCCACGCCGACAAGCTGTAACTAAATTCAAAATAGCTCAGCTGCTTATGGAGGAAGAACTGAATCAGCTGATGGAAGTTACTAATCATGAAACTTCTTATCGTCATATTCCCAGTACGTCTTCCATGCAGTCATACCCTATAATAAACTCTCTAATATCTGAATCATCTCATACCTCGTTTTCGAACGACTTAACGGTAACGATCAGAATACCGCCACCACTTGGTATGAAGAATTTTCACATACTCAACTTTAATAATGTTAATAACTTTATTAATGTTGAATTATTAATAAAACCTAAATTAATTGTTATGTGTTTTTCTTACCTTAATGCGACTGCAAGACGTTCCACAGGTTCAATGGGTTCCCGATAATTAGTATACTATTTTCGTATGTCTTCCTTTATGAGAGTTAGAAGCTCATCAAAGCATTCGAAGTTCATCCGGAAGTATAAAAAAATCTCTCTTCGTGACTCCGAAGAAGTAGATATAATGTATGAAATTCACCTTGATTATTGCGTACTGTATTAACTTCATGAACCCATTTTCTTTTGCTGTTGTGAATTTCAAATGATAAAATATAATTTTGAAAGAATAGCTATTAGTATAAAAACAATATTAATAACAAAACTTACCTTTCGTTTTCGTCATCTTCTAAAAGTGCTATTAAAAGTAAAAACTCTTCCACTCCACTATAAGCCATCTCCTATGTTATTAAAAAGCAGATTTTAATCAAAAATTAAATTAAATTACAGAATTATATAACCTTTGTACTCTGTAGCAAGACTTATCGGTTATTAATAACTGCGATCAGGCGATACAAAATCGTTTTGGTGTGTTTGGCCTGGCCGCTACCGCTACCGCCACCATGGCCGCTACCGTTACCGCCACCGCGGCCGCGTTGGTTTGTGAACAGCAATGAAACGCAAGTCGCGTAAAACCATTTTTGCAAAGTACATTTTAGAGCCAGGAGATCTGGGGACTGATATTTAGATGGCATATAAAACAACTTTGAACCATAATTGCTTAAGAATTTAAAAAAATAAGGTGATGTTTTATCCACAACAGAATTACTTATCAATAACTTACAATCCGAATATCACTTTTTGCTTAGAAATGTATTAAGTGAGATAATTTTATCACCAGAAAACACAACAGTATCGACGCACAAATGTATCACAAAACAATTATAATTAGAATAGAACCGAAAACATTTAATTAAAAATTAAAGAGTAACTAAATGTATTAACAAAACAAAATTACGTCCGCACGTCTTCAGTAACTACATGTATTATTTTTCTTTTTTATTTTTTGTCTTTTGAGAGACCCTGTACATTGTACAATATAAAGGGTAAAAGACACCTGGTGGCTCAAATTTAAAAAAAAAATTAAACTTTTCGTCTTTCAAAAAATATTTCTTTTAACCAAAAACTGATACTCAAACCAAAAATGGATCGGTTTGCAACATTGTGTTGATTTTTAATATGGTGAGTTTTTTCTATATACCTTATTTCAAATTAAATGTGTAATTTTTCAATTACTTATCTATTGTAGTGTTCTACATGACCGCCCTCGGGCACATAATTGTTACTTTTTTCAATTACGTTCTTTAATATTCCACGCTTTCGTCGCAATGTTTGTGATTTGGCCGGCTTATTGTTTTTAATTTTACGCTTATAACGTCCTATGATGCACTCATAATTTTAAAACAATTGTTCTACCTACCTTACAATACCCAAAATTATCTCGCTCGTTTAAAAATCAAATACACAAACACAAATATAAATTTATCGATAAAAACCTCACAATCAAATAATTAAATGTAAGTAAAATATAACAACTAACAAAAAAATCGAAACTGTACGAAGCATAAGTTGCCAAGGCAAAATAAAAAGTTAAATCACACATTTACAAATTCCAAGGGAAAATATTTACCTGCTTGTCTAATCCTTTACCTTATTGTATTTAAGTATTACGTTCTTAAGACGTCATTGTTGTTGATATGACATCTTGAAGTAAAACGATTGTATAGTGTGTTGCCTATTGCAAAATAAAGTGAAGAGCAAATTTGATGATTTTGACACAATTGTGAAGAAACTAAAAAGCTTCAATTTTCTTTTTAGGAAAAGATGTGTTTCTGCAGTAAGAAGATCGTGTAAAACTTTCTCTAAGTTTGAATTAATATTATGGAAGATATCAATGAAAAACTATTGTTTTATCCCTAAAGTACAATTAAAATACCCGCATTATCTAAACAATTAGACCAAACTTATCCATTAAACATTTCTAAATATTTGTCAACAACAAATTTTCTATGAGGTTAAAGTTATAACTTTCCACCTACCTTTTCGCAGAAAGTTAATGATTGTAGAACAACAAATATTTGTACATACATATGTGAAGAAAATATGTATTCTGTAACTGTAACTCGCAATTAACGCCGTTAGCTACCGATCAAATGGAAATAACTAAAACTGATTAAAACGAATGTTACTTGAAATAATCGTTTATATTTGATTTGTTATTATGATTGTAATTGTTTAAAAGTAAGAAATTGTAATAACTGTAATCTACCAACCAACACCGTTCACCCCCGATCACACGCAAATCACTTAAACTAATTAAAACAATGAAGTAAATGAAATTAGGATTCATCTTAAAGTATTGGTCTAGTTATGTAATAATAGTAATATTCGTATTGGCCAATCGACAATTGTGTTTTTTTACTCCTTTACTGGATTTTATTACATTGATTAAAACAAATTTTACATGAAAATTTTTTTGTATTGAAATTGTTATTTCAATCGTATAATTTGTTTTAAAGAAAAACATTGCAATAACCGCAACCTACCAACCAACACTGGAAACATGGAAACAACTTAAATTGATTAAAACAAATTTACGTGAGAAATTTTTTTTTTTTAATTGTTATTATGAGTGTAATATTTTAAAGAAATAATTGTAGTAACTGTAATCTACCAACCAACACCATTCACCCCGATCACATAAAACAACTTAAAAACAAATTTTATGAGTGTAATTTTGAAAAATTAGTTGGGAAAATTAGCAAATAATGCGATTTTTTTCTTCGGAAATATGCTTTCTAAAACGTCTATTTTACGCTGGTAATTTTATTTTTCGAAATTCTTGTGTCCGTTTTGTCCACCGGAACCATATATTTGTACAGTTACAAAATTTACAATAATATACGATAGCAATCGTAACTTCC